>CM035158.1:96666458-96870766 GCA_020205615.1 Panax quinquefolius | reverse complement strand
AGTTGAAGTTGAAAGATTACTTGCAACTATAGACATAGTTCATGGTCTTATGACCCTCAGTTATATATATTCCATATTTTGGATTCCAGTTTCTGATTATCATTGTTAGAGTACTATTCAGTTTTGATGAGCCTATTCATTGGCAGTTATTATTATTATTCTCTTGTTGATTCATTGTTATATCCAGTGAGCAATTGTTTTGCTCACTCTTGCATAAATATTATTATTGCAGCTAAAGTTGAGAAGGTAGATGAGCCTTTAACTAGCAAAGGAAAGGGAAAATGTACAAGTGATGCAAACTTTTAATTTTATTTTATTGTTATAATGATAGACTTTTATATAACGATGCGATGTAATAATTTATTTCCGTACTTATATGATGTTTAAGGTTAGACAACCTGGGATGTTTTTGGATTTAATAATGTAACCCTATTTAAAGGGAGGATTTATGGTTTAAATATTATTTTATTTGGGTAGGTAGTATGAATGTATGGATAGTGAGCACCAAATCTTGTGGAATGAAGTACCTTGATTGTGTCACAGAGTCGGATGGAGAATGTTAGAATGAAATGTAAGCGTTAAAAACTTTGGCCGATGTAAAGGTTGAGTGTACGCGAATATTAAACGGACAGAACCTACACACCGTGTATGGTTTGACCATAGGGTAATGAAGACCAATGATTAAACCTGTGAATGGTGAAGAACTGAATTAAAGACAATGACGTATATCGTTAAGAAGCCGAGTAGTGATTATAACTTGGATGACGTTTCGAGTCGAATGAACCGGACGTTGTAAGATATGAATAAGGTAACGTAAAATGCTTAACACTATGAATGAGTAGAATTAATATTGAATGATCGTTTTGAGTACACAAAAGACTGTATAACTTAGACGATAAAGAATAAATCCTAAGGTATGGCACTTAGTTGCCAGAAAGCCATAAGGAATAAGAAATTGACTTAATGAACATTATTGTTTTAATAGTTCAGATAAGTTAAGATAAGTTTAGGTTATGGTACAATCGTAATCTTTGATGGTTGACATATGGGAGCTGGGATAAACAATTCCTTCAGAGAACGGAGGTATATATGAAACTGACAACCAATCTAACTCACTATGAAAGACAATGTAGATGAGACGAGAACTTGTTTGTTGGTTATTTATGGGAAACCACTCAGAGTACCATATGGACTACTAGCAGAGACACTATGTGTGTTGAGTCCTAGAAGAGTTATAAGAAGAAGATAAGAATGTAAATCATCAAAGATGATGATCGTATGAGTTAAGACATCTTCGTATGTCATGAAGCTGTAAAGCGGTAAAGAAAGTTGTCGCATAAACTTAGATTGAAAGAACGCGAACCCTAAGAAGTAAAGTTAAGCTTAAACCAATGCGTGAGGCAAGTATATGACTAATTGGTGTGTGTGTTATGTGACGCCCTCAAAAATAGGTATACATCACCCATCTTGAGTCGCCAAATACATGGTACAAAAATACAAATACAACTTAATAATACAACTGTCGTGTAAAATACGACAAAACATAAACTGAGAGTTTTAATAAGAATATTGTCATTTAGGCAATATCCACACTCAAAGGAGTCCTCATTACATTTATTGTCACACTATTTAACAGAATAGTGAGGACTACTAAAACTATCATCTGGACCGTCACTCCGTTCCCCGACTAGTCCTGACTACGTTCTCATTTCAAGAGAACAAAGTGAAAGAAAGGTGAGCTCAACTAGCCCAAGAAGAAATATTATGACTAAGATAATGCGTAATAAATTATCGTTAGCCTTTTAATGATGTTAAATCGATACAATATAACAAACATCATGTTTAACTGCAGTGGAACAAGCAAACCATTAAAAGGTTTTTCATCACTTTTATCATTGGGACTCAAACTTAATAAATAATCCACATCATCCCCGCAGACTACGGCAAGGATATTCATTAGTATCACAACCACAAATTATCCATGCACCACGGGCCAAGGATATTCGTGTATTCATCAATGGTCATGATCATGCCAACAATCGCCCATCAATGCACTACGGGCCAATGAGGACTTTTACCACATCATTTGTAACATTACGGCCATGATTATACCGATTAATCCACGGTCATAATCATACCAAGTCCATCTATGCACTACAGGTGCCACATATGACTTTTCAACATAAAATAAACATGAAGATGATGACAATGATATAAGAATTCAATAAAACAAGTTCAAGAATTAATTTATCCAGGAATTAATAACGTCCAAATTGTCAACATGATACTTCTTTGTAGAGTAAAATTCAAGAATGCTCAGAAGAATATTTCCATGAAAAGATACTGGATGAAACGCAAATATCAAGGATATTCCACTAATTTCATGGAGTATAGAAGTCAAAACTTTAACCAACTGAGTATAATAAAGAATGGAATAACAAAAGAAATCACCAGGCATGCGATAGACCGCATGCAGGCAAAGTTATTCCAATGTAATAATAAATAACGAAAACCGTGTCGTGCAAAATTCGCACCAATAGGATATTCCAACAGAATAATAAAGAATGTTATAACAACAGAAATCACCATGCATGCGATAGACCACACAGACAGTTTATTCCAACAGAATAATAATTAATGGAACCAGGTCAGGCGTAATACGCACCGACAGGATATTCCAACAGAATAATAAATAACGGAACTAGGTCATGCATAAACGCACAGATAGGATGTTCCAACAAAATAATAAAGAATGGAATAACATAAGAATTTCACCATGTATGCGGTATTTCGCATAGACATGTTATTCCAACATAATGATAAAGAATGGAATAACAGAAGAATTTCACCAAGTATAGGGTAGTTCACAGATACAAAAGTTATTCCAATGTAATAATAAAGAATGGAATAATGTAAGTTCTCTTCATGAATACGAAAAGAAATAATACCCTTACCTTAGAAGAAACCGGATATAGGAGTAGTGAAGTAGCAGAATACTTTTCTTCTTTTCTCTCTATAGTTTTCTCTCAGAGTTTCAAAGTAAAATCGTAAGAAATAATGAAGGAATGAGCTTCTATTTATAGGAGAATGGATTTGAATAAGTAACTAATTCATGAACGGTCCAGATTGATTTACTTTTAAATGTATCATCCATATTGATTTACTATGCAAAGATTAATAAAATATTCTAATAAAACAAAATCTTTTAAATAAAATATAATATATTCTATTTATAGTCTAATAAAATAAATAACTTTATAAAAGTATTATGTTTTATATAAAAAGATTTTACTATGCAAAAACACTATGCAAAGCACTATGTAAATACTATGCATAATAAAATATAATATATTCTAATTATTATCTAATAAAACAAATAACTTTATAAAAGTATTCTATTTTATATAAAAGATTTTACTATGAAAACACTATACAGCACTATGCAAACACTATGCATAATAAAATATAATATATTCTAATTATTGTCTAATAAAATAAATAACTTTATAAAAGTATTCTGCTTTTATATAAAAAAGATTTTACTACTTAAAATACTATGATAATAGTAATATAATATATTCTATTTATAGTCTAATAAAACAAATAACTTTATAAAAGTATTACGCTTTTATATAAAAGTTTTTTCGCTTTTATTACATTAATAATACTAATAAAACAAAATTATATATATATATATATATATATATATATGTTCAAACTTCCGTGACTTCATAAAAAGACATCTCAATATATTTAACAATATTTATCATTATTATTATAATTCACAATATTAATCGACCGTGTCGTTCCTCAGAAAGAGGGGCTTTCAATAAGGATTTCTCCCTATCATGCGCAATTAGGTGACCAAACCTCTCATTGGCGTAACTTCTGACATCGTTAATATTGTAAATAATAATATTAATAACTCTGTCATCTCAATTTTTGATTTAATAATATATAAAATATCGACAATAATTGAATCAAATAACGTGAGATAATATGCAACAATTAATGTAGCAATAATTGAACAAAACTGAGTGACTTCTCACGTAAGCATCAATAATCAATACCGTATGCTACTATGCAACCACGCCAGACATTGCACCTTTACTACTGAAGTAGTTCAACAGCTTTTAACGGTAAAACTTCCGCCGTTATTTTCATAAAATATTTTTATCGATTTCTCAATCCGACAATAATTCCGTTGTGGGGTCCATTAATGATTGTGTCGTCGCATTTAATATTCCCTCGTTAAAACGAATATTCCCCACCAATCGAATATTATATAACAACTTGCGTACTTTGAAAAATTTATAAATATTACCCACAACTATAACATTATATCAAATCCACACCATAATTTTGAAAAAAAATATTTCAAGAAATTTAAATCTTTATTCATAAAATTTGGGGTCTCACATGTTATTTCCTTATGTGCTATATATAAATTGGAATGAGTAGTTCAGCGTAAACTGTAAGCTGTAGCTGTGAGTAAGGCAAGTTTTCTAACTTCATTCATATTTTAAATGAATGCTAGTTTCTTAAACTTTCTCAGATGTTAAACATGAGAAGTTTTAGTTATGTGTGAATGTGTGATATTTGTACAAGGTGGTAGAATATATGAGGCATTGTGCCATAATTTGAACACTTCGATGTTTCTATGAGATGAATTGTTATGTGATTGAACTGTTCAATATGAGAATATTCTATTTATACATGAACCGTTATTGCTAAGTCTGTGCTAATAATTCTAGCCGGACAGGATGTGTATGTAAAAGATAGAAGAATGAAAGTATTTTAAAGTGAATGTGATTAATGTTTTAAAATGATAGGAATTAGAATTATTCCTATTATTCAGGATGCTTCATAACCTTTGTTTGGTTATCGAAGTTCTAAAGAAATGTTTAAATTCTTGAAGTTGTTTATTCAACTACTATAACTTGCTGAGCAATTGAATGCTCACACTTGCTTTAAATGAAAAAAAATTTCAGCGTACGAGTAGAAGAACTTAAGGATCCCATAAAGATCAAACTGATTGGTATCCATAAGAAGTACCATTCATTAGATGAATTAACGTGAAGATCAAGCGAAGACTTGTAATGTAGAATAGTTTAATTAAACTATAAACTAGTGTAATGAACTGTTATGTATCCTTGGTGACAGATGAAAGTCACTCGTGTAAGATGTAAAGAATAATATAATTATCATTATTTGTAATGAACGAGGTTATAAGGTAGTAGAACCTGGAAATTGAGAATGTATGTTGTTATATTTCACTATATAATGATGTATGTTGGGTTAAATACACTTTTCCCCATTCTACTCGACCTCGGTTTACAAATGAATCATTGAACTGAATTTTTTTTCATTCGACTCACTGAACTACAATTTTTTTACAAACCGTTACAAATTCCGTTAAATTGTTTGACTTTGGACGGAAAATTTACAGGAATTGCCACGTGAGAGAAAGAAACCCATTTTTGTCAAACCTTTGTCTGTGTAGCATGCCTAGATGGAAAACTTGTATAAATTTAATGCTAAATTAATCAAAATAAAATAAATAAAATAAAATAATGCATTCAAAATAAAAGTACTACAATAAAAATAATTTTTTAAATTTTATTTTAATCATGAATATTTGTATAATTTTAAATAAATTATATAAATTACACATAATTATATAATTTTATTTTAATTTAAATAACTCATTAAATTCATTAATTTAATTAACCTCTCTTCAGATAAAACTAAAATTAGTAATAAAAGATATAAATGTCCGACACGTTACTTTATTAAGATATATTACATATATTATTAAAATAAAAAATTGAGTAAATTTTGAATTTGAGTAATGTCTTTAACATTATTCATAAGTATTTAATAATAAGCATAAATTAAAATTTAAAATTTATAAAATAAATTCAAACTTCAAAAATATAACTAAAATTTTGAAAATTAATTATTATTTTTATTTTTGAAAACTAATATAATTATTATTGATATTATAAAATCATTAAATAAATATTAAATATATTAACAAATATTTAAATTAATTAAAATATATTAAATAAAATAAAGTAATTAAATAAAATATATTAATTAAATTAATTAATAATAAAATATATTAATGTGTAATTTTTATAAATATATTAATAAATTCATATTTTTTAAATTTTTATTCAACTATCAAAATTTAATTTCAAGTTGATAATTAGATTAGGAAAATCCTTTCATATCTCTGCTCCACCATTATGGCTGGCTAGTTCAGATCTCAGATCTGAAGAAGGCCTCTCCATGGTGGTTTGGTCGCCGGATTCCATGGTCTGGGATCGATGATGTTATCAAATTGGATCTAACCAGATCTAAGATTAGCAATGAGAGAGGAGAGTGGTGGCAAGGCTATGGTAGATGGGAACTACATGGGGAACGCAGAAGAAGAAGAAGAAGAAGAAGAAGAACAGTGGCGGTGAAGAAGAAAGGTGGCGGGTGAAGAAGAAGAAGAAGAAAAAAAAAATAGAAAAAAAATTAATAATAATAATAATAATAATAATCTCCCAATTTTAAAATATTAGATAATTTTATATTTTTAGAGTAAAATTAAATTTTTAAAAAAATATGAATTAATTAATTTATATAAATACATTTGTAAAAATTATTCATTAATTTATTTTATTCTTAATTAATTAATTTAATTATTTGTTATGTATATTAATTTGATTTATATTTTGTTAATTTATATAAATACATTTGTAAAAATTATTCATTAATTTATTTTATTATTAATTAATTAATTTAATTTAATTTAATTATTTTTTATGTATATTAAATTGATTTATATTTTGTTTAATTATTTGTTATAGAATTGAGTATAATTTAATTTAATTAGTTATCCAACTCTAAACTTCTCTCACCGCCACGTATTACGCGCCATTTTTCCGTCAAATAGTTAATGTATTATGTAGGCGGAAAAATCACTTTTTGTAAATAATATATAGTTCAATGAATTGACTGTAAAAAAAACAGTTCGATGATGCATTTGTAAATCAACCCCTAGTAGAGTGGGGAAAAGTGTATTTAACCCGATGTATATTTGGAAAGAAGTGGGACCGTGACGTGGAATCCGGGATAGACCAGATTTTGGGGCGTTATAGAGTGGTATCAGAGCTAATAGGTTATAAACCTTAGGTATGAGTACCTAAGACTATAATTGTAGGGAGAAGGATAAGAAAATCGTTGAGATAAACAATTAAGGTAGAAGATCACCACGTGATCATATTGAGTCGTAATAACAGATGTTCTATTAAACGATGGATGATTTATAGCTAATGCTATAAATGGATGGTGCTATAAATTAGTACAAGAAGAAGAACTCGGATTAAGTTGTAAAGGATATCATACAAATTAAAGAAAAATCGTATTAAGTAAAAAGAGAGTTAGAAGTTGTAAATTTAAATTGATCAGGACTCATGTGATAGCTGAGTTGTATGAACCTCTGTTATGGCCGGAGGTTTGTGCTTTGGTGTAACAACTGCTTAGCTTATTATAGTGATAATCATTGGAATATGTCGCGCTATCAATATGTATTTGACGAGTAGGTGAATCTTTTCTCATGTATATGCTTGATAAGTAGAGAATGATAAGTTAGGTGCGAGTTCTTGAAACTCATACTTATGAAAAGTTTGTGACTCATAGTTATATGATATGTTTCTGAGCCCTAAGCATATAGATAGTCCTTGATTTGTTCTTGGATTACATATTGCGAAGATAAGTTCTTAAACACATATGGTTGTGGAAAGTTCCTAAACACATAAAGTGTGGTAAGTTGATGGACTATACTAAGGTATAGGGATGTTTGTACTGAAAGCAAGTATTTTCAGTATACTTAGCATTGAAAGTGATAGAGAAGATTAAGTATTGTGGCAAGTAAGATAATGAAGGAAGATGGAAAAATAGGATATTCCAAGTCATCTAGCTATGCTAGATTTTGAAGTTTATTGAAATTGTGCTTATGGGTGCGTTTTGAAAGAAAAAGAATTGGTTCAACTTTTGGAACCAATGGATTTTAAAAGAACTATTCTTGGTATGTCTATGCTAATTATTTCAGCTAGACAGAAATTGATTTGAAATATCAAAATGAATTTTATATCATCAATGCATTTGATGCAAAAATGGTAAAATGATGAAGTTATTAATGCAATTGAACCTAGTGTTGGATGTGATCTTAGGATCAAAAACCCACTATGGTATGTTGTATAATGACGAAGTCATAAACTAACGAAGTCCTCAACGTACTGTGAAAAGTACGGTATCATGACGTTATAAAACGTTTTGATGTGTTGTAAAAGAATTTAAAGAAGTAGCCGATGTCAATTGATTTGACTAGACGAATGTTTCAAGTTGATATCTAATTTATTGGTATGGTCTAAGATATTTAATTTGGCTAGACAAATGGTATGTCATGTTTAAAAGAAAATCAAGCTTTCTTTGAGAAGTTGTGCCAAACCAAATTGTTTTGGTGCAGAATCTAATGATTAAGTCTGAGGTGAACACACCCCGAAATGGGTTTATACGATGGGTTGATCGCCTACATATGAAAAAGGTAGTTTACCTTGTTGGTGATTGTAAACTAACCATGATAGAAGGGTTTACAATAAAATGTTGTTAAACTTAGTAAGAATTTATTGTCGATTTGACCCCTGAGCAAAAGTATAAAATGTTTTAAAGGAATTCTTATGTTCCTCATTATTTATTCTAATTCATGATTCTTGATAAATTATGAAGTTTAGGGAATGTTTGAAAGATAAGAACTTCTTTGAAGAGAAGTTGAGAAGAAAGGTATGTTAAAATTGCGAGGGCGAAATTCTGTGAAGAGGGAGTGAATGTGATGACCCGGGTATGGGTGTGGTTTTAAGAAATTCCGAGGATGGAATTTTTATAAGGGGGGAAGTGTAAAGACCCAGAGAATCCGGATTGTTTAGAATTTAAGATTTTAAGAATTAGTTATTAATAAAAGGAATTTTTATTAATAATATTATGTGATATATGTTTATTAATCATTCTAGTACCTATGATGATTATAAAATGGGAGGATTTAGGCTACGAGCTAGACTGAATGAGTAAGAATTTTGAAGATGAAAATAAAAATTTTCTGAGAATA
Organism: Panax quinquefolius; assembly: GCA_020205615.1. Taxonomy (NCBI): domain Eukaryota; kingdom Viridiplantae; phylum Streptophyta; class Magnoliopsida; order Apiales; family Araliaceae; genus Panax; species Panax quinquefolius. The sequence goes on along the minus strand of CM035158.1, from coordinate 96,861,609 downwards.
AAAATATTTCTGAGGAAAAAGACGAAATAGGCACTATTCACCCGACCAAAACCCTAAGGGTTAGGGTTTGAATAACCTAAGCCTTTCTGAGAGTTTGGTATGTCGAAATAACATTCCATCGAAAGATTTGATGATAAAATGTTGTGAAAAATTAAGTAAACCGATAAAAGTTTTTCTCGAAAAATGTGCAGAAATCGGACAAAATAAAAACGACAAAAAGTATTGTTATATACTTTTCATTTGTTTAACTACATTAGGGGAAAATGTGAAGGAAAACGCTTATCATCAAAAAGTGTTTTTAAGTTTTTCAGAGTTCCGAAGAATGCGTACAAGTTAATCTGTAAAGGAAAGACGAAATATCCAAAATTATTTGGATTCTGAGAATCCTAGTTTTCAAACTATCGGACGAATTCCGCAAGACGGAAGCATGAAGCTTCCAAGAGAAGCTTCATGAATAGTAAGGAGGTTTAGTAAGGAGGTGGGAATAGTAACTTTAGGGGTAAAATGACTTTTTTGCCCCTAGTTTTGGTTTTCTATAAAAGAGAACCTTAACTCATTTGTTGGTGATTTTTAAAATCACCAACACTTGAGAGAGAGAGAGAGAGAGAGAGAGTTTGGATAAGGAGGAAAAGCTAGTCCGAGTGCAAACTTTGTCCAACGGGAGAAGATTAAAGGAGAAAGGTAATCCAAAACCTTGTCTAATATAAATTTTCTTTAAGTTTTCTATGTTAAAAACATAGCTTAATGAGAATAGAAGTAATAGATGTTAAGAATGATTTTCATATGGTTGAAATAATGAGAAAATGAAGAAATAAGAATTTAAAGTTTAGTTTATAAATTTCTTAAGGAAGTATAAGTTTCGTAATAAATTTGAACGATCTGAATGAATCATTTGAGCGATTCAGTGAAATAAGTAAGGAATGGTGTTTTATAACACCGAATTCCAAGAAAAAGTGAAATCGTAATCAAAATATCGATTAAAAATGAAGAAACAACGAAGAACGCAAAAAACACGCGAAGAACATGAAGAACGTTGTTGATGGACAAATTTAAAACCATCGTAGTATAACTTATTATTGATGAACAAGTTTAAAAGCATCGCGTATAAGTTAGTTACTTATTGCTTGGTTAGGAACGATAGAAACGTTCATGAAGAACAGATTAAACTTAGTTATAACAAAGTTATGATGAAAATTTTTTAAAAGACAAACGAGAACTAGAAAATGTGTAAATGAATCTGAAGGTGTAGGGCTTCATAAGAATGAAAGAGAATGTAGAAAATATGAGTCGTGGACTAAAGAACGAAAGAGTTCTGAGTTCGGATGACTGAATTACGGACGAACGAACGAAGAACGTTAATAACGTAAAACGAACGAATGAGGAAATTTAAGCCAATTGAATGGCAAGTTAACGGATTTAGAATAAATTTATGTCCAAGGGAAGTTAAAGTACGTAAGATAAGGAAGAGAATGGCTTTGGAATGACTTCATTCTAAGTTATAACGAAGGAGTTATGAGATTGTAAAGTAAGCGTCTCAAACAAGTTCAAGACTTTGAAATTTTTTTCCAAGTTTGATGTTTGGCACCGCAGCGCCAGTTAAGCCTTGGGAGGTGGTGCCACAGTACCAACCCCGGGCAACCCACACTGCACAGTCGAGGTCTTACAATCACCTCACCTTATGAAATTTCATCCCCGAAATTTACGAACGTACCTGGAATTCCGAAGAGATAAGAATTTTGAATTCTAGCTCCGAGGCTACTTCCTCTTTCTCAAGGTTCATCCATTGCTTATTTCCTGTATTTCAGATATCATTCTAGAATACAGTTTCAAAACAAGGGTTAATTGACATGACATATATTATCCCTATACTCTGACCGACCAATTAAATAACAAATAAACTTATGTAGGTCATACTAGCGAAGTATTTACCCGTCTCACCCCTCCTAGTTCTAGTCTCACATCTCAGCCAAGGATCATATCCCTAAGCTTTGATACCAAATATGACACCCCCAAAATAGGTATACATCACCCATCTTGGGTCGCCAGAAAATACACTACTGACAACTCCATTTATACAAGCGTAAATGCGTAATGACATAAAGACATATAATGTGAGTTTCAATACAAATATTGCTACATATATAATACGATAATATTCATACTCAAATTATTACAATGCCATATAAAGTACAGCAACAAATATTTCAAGTCCCCAAAGGAGCACGAGAAGATTTTTATCCTCCTCATTCTAATGGAGTGCATTTTTGAAGCTTCCAAATTCGAGTTCGCCTCACCCTATTATTGTTCATCACAATTAAATATTAAATGATGTATAAAATATGTCACACACATTTTAAGTTCTCAGTACAATTATTATGCCACACCATTTCATAATTTGATTAGACTTGTGACTAATTCGTATCACCATTTTATACCCATGTTCTCTCTGCTAGTCCCAGCTACACTTTTATTACCTGAAAGGGGTGGTGAAGTAAAAAGGTGAGCACAAATAGCCCGGTAAAGAATATCATGACTTAAGATAATTAAATTATCAAAAGAATTCAGATATTTAGAACATATGGTAGAAGATAAAAGTTTTCAACCATAATAGCAGCGGAATCAACAATCCATTAGAAGAGTCAAGTAGAACATAATGTCTACTATCTCCTCTAGATTAAAAGTCCATCATTAGTATTTCATTCCTGTAATACCCATCAACAGTTCTTTGTTATACCCAAGATAAAGAGAACTCTCATCACCTGTCTTCACCTGAACAACCACAGATTATAATTAAATTCATAATTCATATTTATAATCAGGTAAATCAACAGTCCATCTTTGCAATACAAGCCTAAGACATACAACTGTAAAACCAATAATGCTGAGACTCAGCTCAATAGTATCACGACCACGAATAATCCATCCACTACGGGCCAAGGATATTCATGTTTTCACCAATGGTCATGATTATACCAAATAATCCTTGGTCATAATCATGCCAATCAACAGTCCATCTATGCACAACTGGCCAAAGATGACTTTTACCACATCATTTGTAGCATTACGGTCATGATTATACCGAATAATCCCTGGTCATAATTATACCAAGTCCATCTATGCAGTACGGGCCAAAGATGACTTTTACCACATCATTTGTAACATTACGGTCATGATTATACCGAATAATCCCTGGTCATAATCATACCAAGTCCATCTATGCACTACGTGCCAAAGATGACTTTTATCACAATATAAGCATGAGGATAATGACAATGATATATATAATGAATAAACATAAATAGTCAGAATAATAAGATAACATAGATCTTAGTGATTTTCAACTTAATTATCCAGAGTCTAAATTGCCAACATAATATTAGATGAAACACAAACTATTAAGGATATTCTAATCATTTCAGGACCTTTCATCATTTAATGATAAGTTGAAGAAACGAATAATAACATCTTACCATAATATGGAGTATGAAAGAAAATGATATCACTTTACCATAAAAATGATACCCCTTACCACAATAATGACATCCCTTACCTTAGCATGTGATTTGATTATGTTTTCTGTGAAATTGATTAACTTAAACAATGCTTGCATTCCTTATCTACACTTAGAGTAACATTACACTCAATAGAAATACTCACAATATTATACTCACAATATTTTAGTAAAAGAATTCTATATTTTTAGTGTAGTGATGGTGTATGTTTAGTTACTCAACCGAGCAACCTATTTATACTGAAAATTTAGCAAACAACTAGCACACCCGCTTTGACAAAATATCCAAATGAGTTATATAATAATGGTAGTGGAATTTATGGTCCCACAGAGAAAATTAAACCAACTTGTACACGTTTTAAAAATAATTAAGTTATAGTCCAGACTACTTTAGAAAAAGTAGAGTGTCGGCAAGTCCTGCCAAACTTACTTTTGTAAAAAGAAAATAATTGAACAAACATTTTCATATCATACTTATCTTTAATCAACACCTTTTATTCATCAATTATTTACACATTTTTAATCTTTCAATAATTATTCACAATTATTAACATAGACCCACAATACTGCCAACTAGTTTAATTATATCATATCAAATAATGTGAGTCACTGTGCAATAACTACTGTGACAATTATTGAATAAAAGACTGAGTGACTTCTTACGTAATTAAGAATCAATAATATGAATCATTGTGCAATAATTACTGTGACAATTATTGAATGAAATACATGGTGACTTTCACGTAAGAATCAAATCAATACCTTACTATAAACAATTTAAATTTTATTAAAAGTAGGGATCAACACCAAATCATATTTATCTCGAATAACATATAAACCAACTAACAATTCATTATCCATTCAAGTTGTCTTTATTTATCGCATAAAATCATTATTCATATTCCAAAACATTAGAAGTGAATAATAAAACTTGAGAAATCTAAAACCTCATATATGACAATCCACTACTCTTATATTATCACCATTTTTACTTTAACAAAAATATTATTTTTGTTTGTATCATAACTCATTCATTACTTGTGCATTTACATCTCAACACCTCATGAGCTTACTAACACTTCTAAAATATTTAAAAATATGATTCGAACTTTCCAAATAATTTTTACATTTTCTGATTATCCAATAATTTTCTATAATTATTTCTATTTATAAAACTATCATTTAATAGCTTCAAAATAGAAATACTAACTTCACATACTTTTATATCATTAAAACATCATCAATATTAATCTTATATTATTATAATTTTTTTCAAATAGAATTCATAATTTTCCATTATTCATAGAATTTTCTATGAATTTCCTCTATTTTTAAACTAACCATAAATAGCTTAAAAATACAATAAATATTTCTCGTTATTCAATAATTTTTCAAAACTTTTCGTAAATTATAAAATAAGATTATAAGATTTTTCACCAACTTTCATAATTTTTCATCATTCATAGATTTTTCTATGAATTTCTTCTATTTTTAAACTAACTATAAATAGTTTAAAAAATTAATAATTATTCTGCTTTTCAATAATTCATCAAAATTTTACAGAAACTCTAAGATGATATAATAAGCTTCTTAAAAAAATATTTCAGCCCAAAAAAATTTTCTGATAAATTAATTATAAACTCCAATATTCAGAAATTTCAATAATTCATACTAATTAGCACTTTTATCAGAAAAATACAGATCTTATGTCTTTTCCATGTAAAATTTAATTCTCTACAGCTTTGTAGGAAAAAAAAAATTCCAAATTCTAACTCTAACATAGAGAGAAGGCTTACCGAAAAATTCTACTACAAAAATTTCTGGATCAGTCACCTCCTTAAATTCATAACAAATCATACATTTATCTTTAACGGTTCAAAATTTGTGGGCATATACTCAGCTTATATATGTATAGCATATCCAAAAATCAAAATGATCCAACGGTCGGATTAAAAATTATAACTTACGCAATAGAGCAGGGTAGTTGGGATGATCATCTACCATTAGTGGAGTTTGCGTATAACAATAGTTATTATGCAAGCATAGGTATGCCGCCTTATGAAGCTTTGTATGGGAGGAAATGCAGAACACCACTATATTGGGATGAGGTAGGAGAACGCTGAATGCTAGGACCAGAATTGGTGCAGCAAACAGCAGACATTATCAAGATGATACAAATGCGTCTCTTAGCAGCTCAAGACAGACAAAAGTAGTACGGATTCGCATAGAGAGAATAGAGAATTTGAAGTAGGTTTATACGTATTTCTAAAAGTATCTCCCTGGAAAGGAAAGATACATTTTGGAAAGAAGGGAAAGTTAAGTCCGAGGTTTATAGAACCTTTTGAGGTATTAAAACGGGTGGGTGAGGTAAAGATATATGATAGCATTACCTCCGGACCTAGAAACGAATACATAATGTATTTCACGATTTGAGACAAGTCCTTATAAGCGGATTATAAGCACGTGATAGAATATGAACCTATTCATATCGAGAAGGACTTAACGTATGAGGAAACGCCGATTCAAATTGTCGATAGAAAAGAACAAGTTCTGCGAAATAAAGTCATACCTTCCGTAAAGGTGATATGGAAGAACCACGATGTAGAAGAAGCAACGTGGGAGTTAGAAGAAATGATGAAAAAGAATTACCCTCAATTATTTGTGTAATTTTTTTTTTAGCGAGATGCTGGGGACAGAATCCTTATAAGGGGGAGAGAGTGTAACACCCCGAAAAAATCGAACCTTTGTAAATACTTTTAATAATGAATAAAATATTATTATTTATTATTACTACGTATTGATAAGATGAATGTCATTCTATAACCTAGAAACGTTGGAATGTCGTAGTATTTTAACTACGTGAATGAATTAAAGTGTTTGAATTTCTAAGACGAAAATAAAGGCTTTCCGAGAAATTTTCCAAAAAACACTATTCATCGATTTATGCTCGGAAATTATTTTTGAACTTTCGAGAAATACGTAACGTTATAATATCAATATGAGATGGATTATGTAATAATAATCTAAGTATGGAAAACGTAATATTTTGCATGCGGACTTAATTAAAGAACGTTATGATTATTAAGCGTTAAAAAGAGAAAGTATTAATCGTATGATGCGTAGGCATTATGCGAGGTATTGAACGTAAGTATGATACGACGTATTATACGAGTATGTATGAAGAATGGAATAACATATATTACGAATTAGTATACGAGCTAGCATACGAGAATTATACGTGGTATATTTATGTCAAGGTTCTTAATTAAAGGGAATGGACTTGTAGGATTATTAGCATAATGGTAGAAGTCCAATAGAAAGTGATACTCAAGCCCAAGTGTTTGATATGTCATGAGTCCAAACTATTGTAGTATAAGCCCAACAAGGAATTAGCTAGATTAATTAGCAAGCCCAATGAATTAGCCATGATCCATGGAGCAAACCATGTTAATGTGGGTAGTCTTGATGGGCAAGCATTTTTTGTGGTGATCAAGTGTTGTGATGAGAAAGAAAAGTGAGTGCTAGACAAGTTAACTTAGTTGTAAAGTAATGAATAGTAAGGAGGTGGGATTAAGGAGGTTAGTTGAGGAGGTGCAATGCCTAATTGACCATTCTACCCTAACTTTGGGTTGCCTATAAATAGAGAGCTCTCAATTCATTTGATTGCTTGATTAAAATTCCTCTCAACTCTTCTCAAGTTAAGTGACTTATTGGTTAGAGAGAATAAGCCACATAAGTCAAGAATAAGTCAAAAGTTCTTTGCTAGTTTCTAAAGAGAAGAGAAGTACAAGTGCTTCTAGGGTAAGACTCTTGTCTAATATATATTCATCTCTATCATTATAGGGTGATAAGAGAAGTATGACTGTATGCTAAGAACATATAAGAAGTCATTGATGAATGAACTTAAGCCGAATAAGTTGAATAAGCAACTTGAACCTAAATAAGTTGATAAACTTGTACAAACTTATCATATGTTTGTCATATGATGTTAGTATGTTCGATATGGTATGAGAACATTGATTGATGAACTTAAGTCCATATTAAGTCATAAGCAAGGGAATTTGTAGTTTATAAGTTAATTAAGTTATTAACTTATGAGAATAAATCAAAACTTACTTTGATAATAAGTTGGTGTAATAAGTAACTTGAAATGTTCTTATGTTGATTAAAATCAATTAGAATGATTAGTAATGGGGTTTCGCCGGAATTCACACGATTGGACGATAATCGTCGAATTCGTGAAATTCTCGGAATGGAAGTCGTATTTTGTGTTTGAAGTCAAAAACGTTGGTTTTCGATGGAGACAAGTCATATTTAGCATTATAGAGTTTCGAACTCGAAAATAACCGAATTCCGACTTAGAACGAAGAAACGAGCGTTGAACGTTCACGAATGTTTATCGTTTTCGTTAAAAATGAACTAATAGGTGAAATTTTAGCAAACGAAGTCAAATAAATAAAATTCTTGCATGAACGCATAGAGTATGTAATTTTTGAACCGTAGGCTTTTGAACGAGCCAATTCGGACTTATAACGAAGAAGTTATGAGTCCGGGAGTTTCGTAAAATTTTTAAATTTTGCAAATTGTTCGAGAACCTGAGTTGAGTCATGCCGCTACCAACCCAAGGCCAATGGGTGAAAAGCAATACCAGAATGCTTGATGTCGTAAGACATCGCTAAAATCACTGCATGGCCTTGAGATGAAGAGTTATGTGAAAGCGCAATGGCCAATTCCGGATGTCGCATCGCTAACCCACACCGCAGCGTGAGTTGAAGAGCTATAACCGGCGCCGCAGCGTCAGTCCTAGAGTTTTGGCAGACAAGAATGTTTATGAGTACAACTTGAATAGTAACTCAGTAGTAATAAACTGAGGAACTTAATAAGATATTGTAAGGTACTTTTAAACCTTATGTATGATGATTAGAGTTAATAACCAATTGAATGTGAACGTAATGTGAATGACGTAATGAAAAGCCGGAACCATAATAACAGATTTAAGTTCGGATTTAGATTGAGATGAAGGGTAAGATATAGTAGTATACCTACTTGATTATATGTGACCTAATGTGGTACGTTATATGATCATGTATTGTAGAGACTTAGAGACTTAAAGTGTACGTGTGATAATCAGTAAGCAAACGCTGAAGGCAAGTATTCTAACTCTTGTTCCAGTTCAGTCTGGACAAGCTTTGTAATTCATGTATCTTTTCGCATGAAGTCTTGTAATGAAGTCAAAGCCAATTCTTTCGGCTAAACTTATATTATTAATCTATCAAGCATGGTTAATGTTTACTGAGCTATATTGGTGTGGTTTTCAATCGAAGACCGAGTATGCTAAAAATGTTTTTGTCATTTAACGACAGGCACGTGAGGTTGCCACAACTTAAACGTATACACGTTTAATGAATGTAGTGTTGATCAACATAGAGTACCATAGGCTGATCACCTAGTCATGCTCGTAAGTAATATCGAACTTACGGACTTAGTGCCAGGATGTCCTTTTCAAAAGAACTTATGAAATGCTCAAGGTCTTGGACCGAAATTGATGTTTTACTGAATATTGTTGTTGTAAAACATTTTGAATGAAAAGAAGTGCTATTTTGAATTATCAATAGTACTTCATAACTATTGTTCAGTTATTGAAGATATACGAGTTCTATGTTTCAAGCATGTTGTTTATTAGAATTGTAGTACTTGTTGAACTAGTCATGCTCACTCTTGCTTGAACCATATGAACACAGCTAAGATCGAACGGACCGAAGGCTCCGGCAAGGATAAAGTCAAGGCGAAGACGAACCCTTAGAGTTCTTATGTAATAGTATAGGTGAACGATTGTAATATATTTGATATTATGACAAGAACAAATGTATGGGTTATAAAGACCTTGGGGGAATGTAATATTATTTCTAATATATAGAAGACATATTCATTCTTTTGAGACTTTTCAATTGAATGTATGTGTGAATGGTAGTACAGTGTAGCACAATCGTTCACCTATACTATTACATAAGAACTCTAAGAGTACCGTGTAGCACAAATGACCCTGACGGGCTTACAACGCAGAGTTATCATGGATGAGATTACCTCAGGGAATGTGGTGTCCTTGGATTTCTTGATTGACCGATTTGGGTCACTGGACAGCTATCTATGACATTTAGGGGATTTCACTATTACTGAGGGTGAGTGGTAGGTTACCCGCATAGATATTTTATTGATGTGAGTCGTGGCCTATTTGTACATGCCGCAATATATAGACCATCTGGACATTGGCCTGATGACATTAGTCCGTGCTCTCAAGGAGGGTTGCACTATCTTGCCCATGATATTGGCGAAGACCTTGAGGTCAGCTACATTTTTCCATACCCATCTTGTGGGGTTTTTCAGGGGGAGTTCTATCTTGTTGTATGTGTGGTTTATGACATATTTGAGACTGATCGACACCTTTAGACGTCATGGGTACTGCTTTACTCATGAGATAGCCATGTCTTATTCTTTTCAGCCGTTTGAGTGTACAGATGCAGCATCCTAGTTGTCTTTTTTGACGGCGATTGAGCATCCATTTGTTATCTTGCCTTTTTCAAGACTCAGCTCTCTTTATAGCTTTATTACTCATGTAATTGGCATGGACTATCTACCCCTGGCTGGTTTAAGAGGGGTTACCACGTATCATCCACTGGATGTCATGGGATAATTTGATCAGCTTAAGGATATTCACCCCTTTTATGGGGCTTTGGTTCAGCGACTGTCAGCTCGACTTTTGTCAGCAAATGACTTGACCAAGATTTATGATTGTTGGACTCGTCAAGAGAGGGCTAATTTTTCGACTAGTTATCTGGGTCGCTCTTCAGAGTATTCTGTATGTCTGGAGGCAGATATTGCATCGGCTATGGTTGTTCACTCAGAGCAGAGTATTGATTCTGATGATGAGGAGCCTTGGAGGACCCTGATTCTCCTACCGATGATGAGCTATTTGCTGGTTTGACAGCAGCTCTGGTCGATGATTCCCCCAGTATTCCCACTGCTACGACTCCACCTTCTGTAGAGTATTTGGAGTAGAGGTTATATATGATGACATTTGAGAGGGATCAGGCTAGGGCCCTAATGTTAACAGCTTTTTTTGGTTGAGATGATGTTTTTACTGAGAGGGATGATGCTTGAGCTAGTCAGGATGCCGCTTTTGTTAAGCGGGATGAGGTTCGAGCTACTCGGGATGCTGCTTTTGTTGAGCGGGATGAGGCTCGAGCTACCCAAGACGCTTCCACTACTGATAGTACTACACTTAGATACCACATGGCTAACATTATTGCAGATATGAGTGCATTCATAGAGGATCATGGTAGCACTATGTAGATGGTTATGGATCTTCTGGCTTGCATGGAGACCTTAGGGCAAGAGCTTATAGATTCGCCTCCATCTTCTGAGAGGGATGCCATGTTGGACTTGTTATCCTGTTTCTCTGCGAGTTTATAGACTAGCTTTTATTTTCCTGCATAGACTAGGTTAGCCATTTTTGTCATGCACATAATACATTATATATATCAAACAGTATTATATGGTAAGGAAATATATTTTGATTCACTTCCCTTTTAGATATGTCTTGTCACTTGCTTGATAGTTGTCATTTTCTTTATGACTTGTTATCTTGATGTGTCCCGAACTTCTCCTTGATGGATTGACATTGAGATGTCCTAGGATCTTTCATAATAGGTCATTGATATTTGGGCTTTTCTGGTGTACCAGCCTTTTGGTGTCTTGAGACTGGTCTTTATATATTGTTAAGGTTTAGACAAAGTGTTTGGCTTTCCTTTTTAGGGTTCGACCACACCATAGATGGTTGCCTACGTACGCCCCTGGATGAGAGATCAGGTCTTACGTAGTTCAAGCTTAACTTGAACGGTTTTGAGTTTAAGTTTGGTTTGAGGGATTTTTGGATTTTTTGTTTTTATTTGAAGGGTTTTCTTGAAATCAATGTGTGGTTTGACCGCACCACAAATGGTTGCCTACGTACTCCCATGGATGAGGGGAGATCAGGTCTTTCGTAATTCAAGCTTAATGAGCTGAACGGTTTGAGAAGTGTTTATTTGGGTTTTTGGGTTTTTTCTTTGGTTTGATCGCACCATAGATGGTTGCCTACGTACTCCCATTGATGAGGGGAGATCATGTCTTTTATAGTTCCAGCTTTGCTCGAATGGTTTGAAGCTGGTTGTAACACCCCAGTCTCACATCGAAAGATAGGAAAAAAATTTGTCTGCATATAAGGAAATAAGTTACTACCAATAGTACCTTCAAGTTATGACCTTTTGGGTGAGCCTGTGGTGGGCTAAGTTGACCCAAGAAGATACTATTGGGCTAGTAGATTGAGGCCTTATTTTGATGAATTTGATTCGATTCGGACTTGGGATTTGACCCGAGATTTGTTTCGGACTCGGGATTTGACCCGGGTTGTTACATATGGTATAAGAGCCGACTCTCGAAAGATCGGGTCGGGTCATCCGATCGGGTTGCCGGAGGTGGGGACACGAAGGCTGGTGGTATTATCCAACAATGGAGAGATGGAGGTCCGGAGGTGGGGACACGAAGCCAGCCGGTATTATGCCACAATGGCTAGAGAGGCAAAGATCTTTGGGCTATGTGTGTGATCAGTTCTAACAGGGACGTCAGAAATTTAAGTGGGGGAGTTTGTAACACCCCAATCCCACATCGAAAGATGGGAAAAAATTTGTCTGCATATAAGGAAATAAGTTACTACCAATAGTACCTTCAAGTCATGACCTTTTGGGTGAGCCTGTGGTGGGCTAAGTTGACCCAGGAAGATACTATTGGGCCAGTAATTTGAGGCCTTATTTTGATGGATTTGATTCGATTCGGACTTGGGATTTGACCTGAGATTTGTTCTGGACTCGGGATTTGACCCTAGGTGTTTATTAGGGTTTGAGTTTGGTTTGACCGCACCATAGATGGCTGCTTACGTACTCCCATTGATGAGGGAAGATTAGGTCTTTCGTAGTTCCAGCTTTGTAGTGAAAACCTTAACTGACTTGATTGATTGATTTTTTTCAGGACCAGGATGGTAGTTTTCAAGCATTTCAGACATAGTACCTCTTCACGGTGTCTGAGTTGATAAGCTGGGGAAATTCTTCGCCGTCCATTTCTTGCAGTCTGAGGCCTCCTCTCGTCAAAACTTCCTTGACAATGAAAGGGCCTTCCCAGTTCGGGGTGAACTTTCCTTTAGATTGATCTTGATTAGCAAGGACTTTCTTTAAGACCAAGTCATTTTTTTATAAATTACCGAAGCCAGTCTTTCTTATTATATGACAAAGCAATCCTCTGTTAATATAATTGACTATGAAAGATAGTTATGGCCCTCATCTCATCTATCAGAGATAACTAGTGGTACCGGTCTTTTAACCACTGGTCTTCCTCCATTTGAGCATCTATCAACACTCTTATGACTCCATTTTTACTTTTATAGTGAGTACTGCTTCCATGCCATAGACCAATGAGTAGGGGGTAGCCCCAGTAGAAGTGCGCATTAACGTTTTGTAGGCTAGCAAAGTTAGAGGCAATAAGTCACGCCATCCCTTGTGAGCTGACATCTTTTGCATGATCTTTTTGATGTTCTTATTGGTTACTTCAACAAAACCATTCATCTTGGGATAATAAATGAAGGAGTTAAGATGTTTGATGTGGAATTTGCTGCATAACTCCTCCATCATCTGGTTGTTTAGATTCTTGGCATTGTCCGATACGATCACCTCTGGTTGTCCATATCGACAGATGACACCGTTTCTGATGAAACCAATGATTATCTCTTTGATGACTTTGGGAAAAAAAGGTCACTTCTACCCATTTAGTGAAGTAATCGATCATGGTGAAGATAAACCAATGAACATTGCTGGCTTTGGGCTCGATTGGCCCAATCACGTCCATTCCTCACATTAAAAAGGGCCATGGTGAACTCATATTGTGTAGTTCATTTGGAGGAGCATGGGTGGCATTTCTATGGATTTGACATTGATAGCATCTCCTGACGTGATCGTCACAGTCGGCTTTGAGATAAATCCAATAATGCCCCATTCTTAATATCTTTTTGGCAAGTAAAGGGCCGCTCATATGTGGACCACATACTCCACCATGGACTTCATCCATGAGTCTTTAGGCTTAATCTTTATCTAGGCATCTTAGAATGCCTATTCCCACATCCCTATTGTAAAGTGCGTCTCCGCTAAAATAGAATTTCATGGTCATTTTATGGATCCGCTTTCTTTCAACTTGACTTGCCCCAGTGGGCGTAGATCCATCTCGAAGATATTCTTTGATATCCTGATACCAGGGCTGTTTGATGGGAGACAGTTCATCTGATACTTCTCCAATGTAATTTCCGTAGGCTGGTGCCTTCTGGCTTATAAATTTGATATATGGGATTCCTCCCCTTTCAGATATGTTGATTAAGGAAGTCAGGGTTGCTAGTGCATCGGCGAAATCATTCATGTTCCAAGGGATGCGGATGAAGGCTATTTCTTTGAACTCCATAGCCATCTTAATAACTTGCCGATGGTAAGGTAACAAATGCAATTCTTTGGTGTGATATGCCCCAGTGGTTTGCTTGATGACCAACTCAGAGTCCCCAAAGACTAACAATCGTTGGATACCCATGGATTAGGCCATTTTCAATCCCATTATACAGCCTTCATACTTAGCTGTGTTGTTGGTGTTGACAAACTGCAACTTGATGGCCACGGGATACTGTTTTCCCATAATAGATACCAAAACTGCCTCTACTCTAGCACCTTCCATGTATACGACTTCGTCAAAATACAATTTCCAAGATTGAACTGTATTTTCCTGATGGATTTGTTGAATTATCATTATTCCTTCATCCGAGATACGTTTCCAAGGGTTCAAAATTCCCTGATGGTGCTTCGGTCAATTGATCCTCAATTCCTTGACCTTTGATAGACTTTTGAGTCACGTAGATGATGTCGCATTTTTGGAGGATCAACTATAATTTGGACAGTCAGCGATTCAATAGGGGTTTATTGAATATGTACTTCAGAGGATCCATGCGGTATATGAGATAAGTTGTGTGCCCATGAAGATAATGTTGTAACCTCGTGGCAGCCCATGCTAATACACAACATGTCTTTTCAATCAAAGTGTACTTTTGCTTGCCGCTGCTGAATCTTTTGCTGAGGTAATAGATAGCTATTTCATTACATCTTTCGTCTTTTTATCTCAACATGCAACCCATAGCATTGTCATTAACTGACAAGTACATAAATATGGGAACATTTTCCCTTGGGGGTACCAAGACAGGAGCCTTGACTAATTGCTTTTTGATGGAGAGGAAGGCTTTTTGACACTCTTCATTCCACTTCATGGAGGAATTTTTCCTTAATAGCTTAAAGATAGGCTCACATGTTGTTGTGAGTTGAGAGATGAATCTGCTTATGAAATTGATCCTCCCTATAAATCCCCGTATTTACTTTTTTGTTCGGGGCACGGGCATCTCGGTGATTGCTTTAATTTTAGCGGGATCTAGTTCAATGCCTCTGTGGCTTACTAGAAATCCCAACAACTTTCTTGATTTGACACCGAAGGCACACTTAACCAGATTCAACTTCAAGTTGTATTTGCGCAATCGGTTGAAAAGCTTTTTGAGATGGTCGATATGGTCATCTTCTTTCTGAGATTTTACGATGATGTCATCCACATAGACCTCTATTTCTTTGTGCATCAAATCATAGAAAAGGGCCATCATGGCTCGCTGATAGGTGGCACCAGCATTGATAAGGCCGAAAGATAAATGTTTGTAATAAAAAGTTCCCCAGGGAGTGATGAAGGTTGTTTTCTCTCTGTCCTCTTCAGCAACCATGATCTGATTATACTCAACGAAGCTATCAACAAAAGAATACATGTCATACTGAGCCGTGTTATCTATTAGTATCTGGATAAAAGGTACTGGAAAGTTGTCCTTGAGAGAAGCTTTATTCAAATCCCGGTAATCCACGCGTACGCGTACCTTCCCTCTGGGCTTAAGCATAGGAACTATATTGGACAGCCACTCAGGGTAGGTTAATAATATGATGATCCCGGATTTGAATTGTTTAACAATTTCTTCCTTGACTTTCAGACTCCACTCAGGTTTTAGTCTCCTAAGCTTCTCTGCCTGGCTTGAATCCTTCTTTAATGGGCAATCGATGGATGACAATATCAGTAGGCAAACTGATCATGTCCTCATGTGACTATGCAAACACATCCTGGAACTGAGTTAGTAGAGCAATCATGTCTTTTCTTTGGCTTGATGTAAGGTCCATGCTTATCTGGATTTCTTTACGATTTTTTGAGGTTCTGATATTGACAAAGGTTGTTTGATTGAGGTTTGGTTTGGGTTTGTCTTCGACCCATTCTTTGATCTCCTCAGGCACCTCATAGTCCTCTATCTCTTCTTGCTCAATCCTCATCAAGTCAAAGCCTAACTCTACATCAAAGTTGTAGTCATTGTGAAAATTTTACATTTTCTCAGTAATGATAGACAGATCGAACTCTAGAGTCCTGAAAACAAAATTCTTTCACTTAATATATGAGATTATTTGATCATACAAAGCGTTAGCAAAAGCATGACAAAAGTAACTACTAGTACTGTGTGATAAAAGTAAGCAGTCAATAATATATGCATTTAGGGCAGATGACTTTATGCCCCTTTTACCCTTTTCGACAAATTCAAGGAGTGTTGCTTCAATTGTTCAGGGTCAAGTCTTTGTAGACAGCTGTGATGAAGGGATATATTTTGTAAGACCCCAACTTTTATGAATAAAGAATAATTTTTCTCGAAATATATTTTTGAATATTATGGTATGGACTTGATATAATGTTATAGTTGTGGGTGATATTTACAAATTTTGCAAAGTAAGCAAGTGGTTATATAATATTCAATTGGTCGGGAAATATTCGTACGACGGCACAATCATTGGTGGACCTCACAATGGAAGTATTGTCGTATTTAGAAAATGACAGAATTATCTTTTTATAAAAATAACGGCGAAAGTTTTACCGTTAAACTATTGAACTACCCGATAGTAAAAGTACAGTAATACGTGTGGTTGCATAGTATCACACGGTATTGATTATTGATGTTTATGTAAGAAGTCACTCAGTTATACTCAATTATTGTTACGATGAATAATTCGCGATCATATCTCTCATATTATTGATTCAATTATTGTCACAGTATCATCTGCATAATATGTTATATTATTAAATCAATAATTGAGACGATAAAGTTATTCATATTATTATTTACAATATTGACAATGTCTAGAAGTTCTATCAAGGAGAGGTTTGGTCACCTAATTGCGGCTACCAATAAAGAGAAATCCTTATCGGAAGCCCCTCTTTCACGGGAGCGACCTAGTTGTTAAATATTGTGAGTTATAATATTAATGATGAATAAGTTCATGTTGATTAAAGATGAAATTGATAGTTCCATTGTGATGGGATTATTAGTGTTAGTAGAAATCGACATTTATTTCGATAATAATTTATGGCTGGAAGTTATACTGACCAATCGGGTAATTAATTGGATAAATTAGCAATTAATTGCTATTAATTTATATGTTTATAACTATTTGTTCACATGTGTGTACTATTGATTCACATTCATGTACTATTAGGGGAGGTGGTGCAAGATTGATAATACTTGCATGACTAAGTTAAAAATGGAGGTATAGATGAAGGTACTATACTGTAATTATTTTTTTCACATGTATAGAACTATTGAGTCACATGATTGTACTATTGATTCAGATGATATACTATTAGGGGAGGTGGTGCAAGTTTGATAATACTTGCACGACTAAATTAAAAATAAAGGAAAAGATGAAGGTATTGTACTATAATATTTCGAGCCCCAAAATGTGCAATTATCAAAAAAATATATTTCTATAAATAGAAGCTTATTCTTCCTTCATTCTCACCAATTCACTAAGTTTCACAAGAGCAATTATAGAGAGAGAAGCTATAGAGAGAAAGAAGAAGCGAAGTCTGCTACTTCACTACTCCAGTATCCAGTCTTCTTCTGGGATAAGGGGTATTATTTATTTCATATTCTGAAGAGATATTATTTTTCATATTTGTATGAATATTATTTTCGTTCAATATTCATAAAGAATATTATCTTCGTTCAATATTCGTAGGAATATTATCTTCGTTAAATATTCGTTGGAATATTATTTTCGTTCAAGAGATGTTGTTTTTGTTCAATATTCGCTTGAAATAATATTTTCTTCCATACTCTGTAGTATGTGAGTAATATTATTTCGTCTCGTATTCCTGATTATACACTCATTCTGTTGAAGTTTTGGCTTCTATACTCCATGAAATTAGTAGAATATCCTTGATATTTGTGCTTCATCCAGTATCTTTTCATGGAAATATTATTCTGAGCTTTCTTGATAATTATTAATCTTTTCATGATGGAATACTATTCATGAGTTACTATTTACGGGTTACTATTTACCCAGTTACTATTCACTCAAATATTATTCACTCGGGTATTCGGGCACTTTTCATGCCGGAGTACTATTCACGAGTTACTATTCACGGATTACTATTCACCTAATTACTATTCACCCAAATATTATTCACTCGGGTATGTGGGGTACTTTTCATGTTAGGGTACTATTCACGAAGTACTATTCCTGAAGTTCTTTTCATAGGGTACTATTTACCCAAAAAAATATATATATTTCTTTTTTATCCAAATTATTTTTGGTACATGAATATTATTCTTGAATTTTAATCTATAAAGCAGTATCATGTTGACAATTTGGATATATTTAAACTCTGGATAAATTTAAAGTCTTTAATATTTATCCTTGA
This sequence comes from Panax quinquefolius, assembly GCA_020205615.1. NCBI lineage: Eukaryota > Viridiplantae > Streptophyta > Magnoliopsida > Apiales > Araliaceae > Panax > Panax quinquefolius. The sequence continues at coordinate 96,843,218 of CM035158.1, read as the reverse complement.
ATTCGTTTGATTTGATTTCGTTTGATTAATGCTTATATAATTGTCATCATCCTCATGCTTATATTGTGATGAAAGTTATCTTTGGCTTACGTGCATAGATGGACTGTTGATTGGTATGATTATGACCAGGGATCATTCGGTATAATCATGACCCGTAATGTTACAGATGATGTGGTAAAAGTCCTCATTGGCCTATAGTGCATTGATGGACAGTTGTTGGTATGATTATGACCAGGAATTATTCGGTATAATCATGACCATTGATGATTACATGAATATCCTTGGCCCGTAGTGCAGGGATGATTCGATGATGTGGTTTATTTATTAAGTTGAGTCTCAGCGATAAAGTTGATGAAAACCTTTTTAAATCATAGAAGATAGTAGATATCATGCTCTACTTTACTTGACTCTTCTAATGGATTGCTTATTCTGCTGCAATTGTTGATCTAAAACTTGTTGTCTATTATATTCTATCAGTTGTTATACTGTTGAAGGCTAAGGATAATTTATTCTGCATTATCTTAGTCATAATATTTCTTACTGGGCTAGTTGAGCTCACCCTTTTTCTTTCATTGTTCTCTTCAGAAAATGAGAACGTAGTTGGGACGAGTCGGGGAATGGAGTGATGGTCTAGGATAAATGGCTTTAGTAGTCCTCACTATTCTGTGAAATAGTGTGATAATAAATGTAATGAGGACTCCATTGAGAGTGGATATTGTCTAGAAGGCAATATTCTTGTTTAAACTCTCAGCTTATGTTTGGTCGTATTGTACACGACAGTTGTATAATTAAGTTTCTATTTGATTTATGTACCATGTATTTGGCGACTCAAGATGGGTGATGTATACTTGTTTTGGGGGCGTCACATATTTTATATATGTAAAGGTTATAAGAGCTTGGGGCTAGACTAAGATTTATTGTAAGGATGTTGTTAATATTTGTATGTATTAAGTAATGCCTAGATAGATGTGAATAATCGAAGTAGTATTGTGAGCATCATATTTGATGTTTAAAGTACACAGATGTGGAGGCATTTCAATTTATTTGGTTATATAATTATGTAATAGTAAACAATCATTTAAACTCAAATACTTATACTTATGTAATTTAATAATAAAAATTATTATTTATTTTAAAATCTTTTAATCTACATTCTTCATCTACATTCTTCTTAATATCATACTTATCTATTTTTCATTATCTCTAATTTTCATACATTTCTTAATTTAGTTAGTGTTTTTTAAAATTTATGTTCTTGATAGCAATAATATTTAATTATATAATATTTTTATTATTAAATTATATAAGTATAACTTTCTTGTTTTAAATATGGTATTTTTCTATATTATACTATAGTAATATATTATTTATAATATTATAAATATTATTTATATCAAGAATATGAATTTTAAGCAATACTAACTAAGTTAAAAAATGTAGGGGAATAAGAGATAACCATAAGTATATAATTATATAATAGTATAATATAGATAAAAGGAGTTTAAAATTAAATAAAATATGAAAAAACAATTTATTATCTTAGATTTTAGGTTTCTATATTATACTATACTAATATATTAGTTATAATATTATTAAATAGCAATTTGATTTTAAATAATAGTTTATTATTACATAAATAGTTGAATAAAAAGAAATAAATCATTAATATAAAGATGAGTATTATCATTTATAAATAGATGAAATATTATTGTATATTTTAAATTTATATAATTTGTCATCATTAATTAGTTATATATTATTAATTAAATAATATATTGTAGAAGAAAATAAAAAAAAATTAAATAAAAACCATCCTATACAATATTACTGTTATAAAGTGATTCCCTCCTCAAGAGGGTTCTCTCCCGTGCTCTCCCTTTTCCCTTCTTCTCTTCTCCCGTGAACCATTTGTTACTCATCCGTGAACTTCAGCATTGCCTATATAAGGCAATGATTCTGAAGGAAAATATAGAACTTTTCTTGATTGTTTCTCTCTCTTTATGTGACGCCCCCAAAATAGGTATACATCACCCATTCTGAGTCGCCAAATACATGGTACAGAAACAACTATAACTTTATTAATACAATTGTCGTGCAAAATACGACAACACATAAACTGTGAATTTAAATACAAATATTGTCTTCTAGACAATATCCACACTTAAATAAGTTCTCATTACAATTATTGATACACTATTTTATAAAATAGTGAGGACTACTATAACAACTGTCTTGGACCATCACTCCATACCCCGGCTAGTTCCTGCTAAATTCTCACCTCCTGAGAAGAAAAATAGAAAAAAAAGGAAAAGGGTGAGCTCAACTAGCCCACTAAAGAATATTATGACTAAGATAATATACAACAAATTATCCTTAGTCTTCAACAGGGAAAAATATGATAGAATATAATAGACAACAAGTTTTAGATCAACAATTGCAGCGGAAACAACAATTCATTAGAAGAGTTAAGTAGATAATGAAATTGTGATGCCCCCAAAATAGGTCTATACGACCCATTCTGAGTTTCCAGATATCACACTACAGAAATCAAATACAAACTTCATTTATACAACTGTTGAACTGTCGTGCAGAGTAAGACAACACATAAGTTGTGAGTTTTAATACAAATATATGTAACTCTCATGGTGCCTTGACCACAACACCTTACAATGGTACTTTACATAAAAGTACAGTCAATAACTGTTTTAGAAATTAAAATCTTTGGAAAATGCTCAAGGAAACCTTCGTACATAGGAAGTCATGCATCTAAGTTATGATAGATATCATATGACTCAAGAATTATCCTTGGTTGACCCAATAGACCCCAAAGAAAAACGAGAAGATTACTGTCATGTTCTTTCCAATGGTGAGTCTTCTCTTGACATATAATTATCTCCATTGTCTCCAATTGAGAATTATACTTCAACCAAACTCTAAGATTATATAGGTAAGCTTTCATAGATATAATCGTGAAGTGCATGTGTACAACCACATCTTATGATAACACGAAGTCGTACGTCATTAGACATCTTGTTTGATAGTGGAAAAACACCCTTCCAAAGTTGGGTTCACCTCACCCTATTCGGTTCACCAAAATCAACGGTTAAAATGATGTATAAAATACGACACACTTACCTAAAATTCTCAATAAAATTATTTCCATACTGTTTTAGGGGAAACCTCAATAGCTATAGACCATCATTTTATTCCCCTGTTACCCCCGCTCGACCCAGCTACACTCTTATTACCTGAAAGGAATTGTGAAGCAAAAGGGTGAGCACAACTAGTCCAGTAAAGAATATCATGACTAAAGATAATTAAATTATCCATAGCCTTCATCAGTAATAAATCAGAGATTTAGAACATATGGTAGACGATAAAACTTTTCAACCATAGTGGCAGCGGAACGAGCAATCCATTAGAAGAGTCAAATAGACCATAAAGTCTATTATCTTCCCCACGTTAAAAGTCCACCAACAATGTTTTATCCCTGTAACATCAATCAGCAGTTCTTGTCCACAATCATGTGAATAACTCATAATCATAATTATGATTCTAAATTTCTCTTCGCACCTAGAACGAAGATAATTTTCATCGCATGTCTTTACCTGAAACATCAAAGATCATGGTTATACCAAATCACAGTTCATGTTCATAATCATACTAATAAATTCATCTTTGCACTATTAGCCAAAGATATTCATTAACAGTTCATCTTTACACTACAGGCCAAAGATATTCAACAACAGGTCATCTTTGCACTACGCGCCAAAGATATTAATATATCAAAGAAATATATAATCATTTCAGAATTTATATAAACAATAATTATAACCATGTTGATCAATTCACCTTTGCACTTAAGCTAAAGATATTCAATTATAAATTCAATGGTCATGATCATACCAGTCAACAATTCATCTTTGCACTACTGGCCAAAGAGAACCCATAGTCACGATCATACCAATAATCTACCCATCTTTACACTTAAGTCATAGAGAAATTTTATCACCAAGATTATAAAAATGTTATATATGATAATAAAAACAATATGATCAAAACATGGATTTAATTTCAAGAGTAAGATTCATAAATCAACGATAATTTGGTCAGAAAAAGAAACCAATTTTGTCGTGAATAGTATCCCATGAATAGTATCCCGTGAATAGTAACTCATGAATAGTAACTCGTGAATAGTAACTTGTGAATAGTAACTCATGAATAGTAACTCGTGAATAGTAACTCGTATTCATAAATAGTACCATATACGTGAATAGTGCTGTATACGTGAATAGTACCCGTGAATAGTACTCCGTGAATAGTACACATAAAAGGAAAGTACAAAAGAAAACGATATCCATGATGAGTACAAAAGAAATGATATCTCATACGAGTATAATAGAATATACGAAACTGCAAATGGATTTTCACCTGCCATGCGGTAATCCACGTAGACAGATCATTTTCACAATTTAATAAAGAATGAATACGAAAGGTCATTCACCATGCATGCGATGAGTCCGCGTGAAAAAGTTATTCCAACGTAATAATAAAGAATGAAATAATAGAAGAATTTCACCATGCAAATGCATAGTCGCGTGAGCAAAGTTATTCAACGAGAATAATAAAGAATGGAATAATAGAAGAATTTCACCGTAAATGCGGTAGTCGCGTGAGCAAAAGTTATTTCAATGTAATAATAAATAATGGAGTAACAACCCTTACGAGTATTGAAAGAAAATAACTCTCTTCATGAATACGAAAGAAATACTACCCTTTACGACTGTTGAACGAAAATAATATTCCTACGAATATTGAACGAAGATGATATTCCGTAAGAATATTGAATAAAAATAATGTTCATACGAATACGAAAAATAATATCTCTTCAGAATATGAAATAAATAATACCCCTTACCTCAGAAGAAGAATGGATACTGGAATAGTGAAGTAGCAGAATACTCTTCTTCTTTCTCTCTATAGCTTCTCTCTCTATAATTGCTCTTATGAGTCTTAGTGAATTGGTGAGAATGAAGGAAGAATGAGCTTCTATTTATAGGAAAATATAGTTTTGATAATTGTACATTTTGGGGCTCGAAATATTACAGTATAATACCTTCATCTTTTCTTTCATTTTTAATTTAGTCCTACAAGTATTATCAAACTTGCACCACCTCCCCTAATAGTACATCATGTGAATCAATTGTACAATCATGTTACTCAACACTTATATACATGTGAAAAAAATAATTACAGTAAAGTACCTTCATCTATACCTCCATTTTTAATTTAGTTATACAAGTATTATCAATCTTGCACCACCTCCCCTAATAGTACATGCATGTGAATCAATAGTACACACATGTGAACAAATAGTTATAAGCATGTGAATTAATAGCAATTAATTGCTCATTTATCCGATTGGTCAATATAACCTCCAGACATCAATTATTAGCGGAATAGATGTCGATTTCCACTAACACTAATAATCCCAACACAATGGAAATATCAATTTCATCTTTAATCAACACGAACTTATTCATCATTAATATTATAACTCGCAATATTTAACAACCAGATCATTCCCAAGAAAGAGGGGCTTTCCGATAAGGATTTCTTCCTATTGGCGCGCAATTAGGTGACCAAACCTCTCCTCGACAGAACTTTCTAGACATCGTCAAAATTGCAAATAATAATATGAATAACTTTGTCATCTCAATTATTGATTTAATAATAATAGATATTATGCAGATGATACTGTGACAATAATTGAATCAATAATATGAGAGATATTATGCAGCAATTACTGTAGCAATAATTGAGTATAACTGAGTGACTTCTCATGTAAGCATCAATAATCAATACCGTGTGCTATTATACAACCACGCGTATTACTGTACTTTTACTACCGGGTAGTTCAACAGTTTAACTGTAAAACTTTCGCCATTTATTTTTAAAAATATTTTAGTCAATTTCTAACTACGACAGTACCTCCGTTGTGGGATCCACCAATGATTGTGTCGTCGTACGAATATTTCTTGTTAAAACGAATATTCCCCGACCAATCGAATATTCCCCGACAATGAATATTTTATATCAACTTGCTTACTTTGTAAAATTTTCAAATATCACCCTTAACTTTAACCTTTATCAATTTAACCATTTACTAAATAAAATAATAATTATAAAAAAATTGAATACTTTCATTTCATAAAATTTGGGGTCTTACAGAAATCTACTATCATCTATGAATTTAAAAGTTTATCATCAATATTTTATTCTTGTAATATCAATCAATATACATCTTGAATCAAATATTCATCTTTGCACTACGAGTCAAAGATATTCATCAGTTAATCATTCATCTTTGCACTACAGGCCAAAGATATTCAGTAATATCATCATTTAGGTCTGAGGATGATGAAAAATATCTTTGAAAAAATGAATCTAGTGAGACAAAAGGACAAATATTAGGGATTCATACTACAGTTTATCCAAGTTCAAAAATACTCCATAATAATCAATTGTGGAGCAGAATTCAAAAATAAAGATCAAAATATGGATACAATCAAAGATAGTAACCACAATAGACAACTTGGACAAAGAAAGAAAATTTTATTTTTCTGTGAATAGTGTTGTATTCGTGAATAGTGTTTTATACGTGAATAGTGTCGTATACGTGAATAGTAACCCTGACATGAAAAAGGTAGAAATTTCACAAGAAAATCATACCAATATTTTGGTATAATGATATTCAAAGAATAACATCATTTACGAAGAAAATAACATCCCTTACCTCAAAAGAACAGTATTTCTGACTGGAATATTGGATAAAATGTTGAAGGAATTTGCACTGAATAGCAACTCTTAAAGTATCTAAATACTCACAAAATACGCTCGATAATATAGAGAGAGAAAAAACTTATTTCTGGTGTGATTTTCAATTCTAACTAAACACCCTATTTATAGGAAAATGCTAGAACGCCAAAAGAGATTAAATTAATAAAATAATATTTTTTTCCTCCTTCTAAGCACGCCAGCCAAGACCAGCCCTCCACCTTTGAAAAAAAAAATTCCAGCACATGTTTTCAAAAAAAAACAAAAGTGGGTCCCACCCATAATTTTAATAAAAATATTTAATTTTTGAAACTTCAATAATTCATAATAAATAGCCCTTTTATCAGAAAAATACGAATTTTATGTCCATTCCATAGAAAATTAAATTCTCTGCAACTTTGTAGCTTTAAGTTTTTCCAAATTCCAAACGAAAAATGCCCGAAATTCACATACGGATAATTTTTAATACCTTCATTCCGACAAAAATAAATATATCCTTCATTTATATCCACATAAAATAAATATATCTCTATCATATAAATTAATAAGTAATTATTCACAAATAATATTACAGAATCATAATTATGACAATTAGGTCGTTCCTATGAAAGATGGGGCTTTAGATAAGGATTTCTCCTTACTGGCGCGCAATTAGGTGACCCAACCCCTTTCCTTAGACAGAACTTCCTTAGACATTGCTAATAATGCTATCTAATAATAGTATTCAAATAATATAAATGATTGATTTGATAATGGGAAATACTGTGTAGTGACAATTATTGAAACAACAATAATATAAAATATCAACGTAGCAATTATTGAATCAATAAAATAAAATATTGAATAGTAATTACTGTAACAATTATTGAGTAGTGCCTTCTTACGTAAGAATCAATAATCCAACAATACTGTGCAATACTGTGTGCTATTGTGCAACCACGCGTATTACTGTACGTTAACCACCGGGTATTCCAATAGTGTTAATGGTAACAACTACGCTGTTATTTATAAAAACTCAAACTTGTCATTTTCTTCATCCAAATAGTTTTTTCGTTATGGGCCCCTAAATGGTCATTTACTATTGTCAGCATGCGAATATTCCCCGACAACAAGAATATTCCATGACCAAACGAATATTCTCCGAGAACAATGAATATTTTATAATCACTTGTTTATTTTGTAAAATTTGCACATTTCACCAATAACCAAAGAATTATATCAAATTAAGTACTTATTATTTCAAGATAATGAATAAAGGAAATTCAATTTTATTTATTAAAAAATTGGGGTCTTACAACCTCCCCTCCTTATGAAATTTCATCCTCAAAATTCACGTACGTACCTGGTGTTTCGAAAAGGTGAGGGTACCTTGCTTTCATTTCCAATTCCAACTCCCAGGTCATTCCTCAATATCATGGTTCCTCCATAAAACTTTAACTTGTGGTATAACCTTTGTTCGTAGGACATGCTCTTTCCTAGCTAAGATCTTGACAGGTACCTCCTCGTACGTTAAATCTTCGGTTATCTCGTTTGTTTCTAACACAAAAATGTGGTTCGGGTCTTTCACATATTTACAAAGCATAGATATGTGAAAAATATTATGAACACGAGACATGCTTGGAGGTAATGCGAGTTATAGGCCACATTTCCTATTCGGTCAAGAATCTCAAATGGACCAAGAAATTGTGGATTGAGCTTTCATCTCTTTTCGAATCTTGTAACTCCTTTCCATGGAGCAATACGTAATAATACATGATCCCCAATATTAAATTACACGTCCTTTTGATGAAGATCCACATAACTCTTTTATCGATCATGTGCCGTTTGTATACGTTGTCAAATCATTTGGATCTTTTCTGTAGTCATGCGTACCAATTCTGGTCCCAACAACATTGCTTCACCCACCTCGTCCCAGCATACTGGAGAACAACACTTTTTTCCATATAACTGTTAGGTTTGTAATATTCATAACGCAATCAAATTGCATAAAATTAGCGGAAGCGTGGTAAAATCAGAGTTTAAAAAATTTACAAACCATATACCCGGATCATCCTTTATGCACAATTATTAATTAAACGAAAAGATAAAGAATAAAATCATACCCTTGAAGATCGAGCTTCCTCAGTACAAGTTCACCTCCAAATCCTTTCGCGTTCAATCTTGAATCCCAGGGTTTGGTTCCTTCCTTTGATCGACGTTAGCCACCCAAATGTTTGGCCTCTAGAGGTGATCCACCAAGGAAGAAGAAAATTCAAGAAGATGGGTGGTTGGCTAAACCCTAGTTTTTCTATCTCTATAGAAAGAGTGTACTCTCCCAACAATTGGAATTATGTCGTATGTTGAAAAAGTCAACAACCCATTCCACCCATAATAAGACTCCTCTTATTTATAGATGTGGGCAACCCATCTTAACAATTAAGGAATTGAGTTTTATTTAATTAATTAAATTCTTTTAATTAATTAGGCTCCTTAATCTTATTAGGGATAATTAATTAAACTCCTTTAACTAATTTTCCTTCCTAATCCAATTAGGAATAAATGAGAGTACTTATATTAAATTAATTCCTAAACTCTTTTAGAAATTAAAATAATAATAATTGTAATAATATTAATAAGACTCCTCTTATTAATTTATATTTAATATTTCTAAAATATTAAATAATAAATATTAAGCTATTTAATTTATTCTATCACCATAGATTAAATTAAATATACTTAATATATTATTACGATTATGCCATTAACTTCTTAAATAATTATTCTTCCTTTTATGGTGTGACCCTTTAGGTTCTCCATATTAAATAGGTTGTGAATAAATCAATTAGAACAATTCTAATCTTATTTAAATAAATAAATTAAACAATTAATTTATTTAAATAATATTTATTCTACAATAGGATAAGCCTCCCTAGCGATCAGCGACTTTCCGGATAATATAGATTTCAACATTAATCATTAAAGAACCTTTGAGTAAATAGTTACCGTACTAATTCAATCCTTCCACCATCTGATGTCCCAATTAAATATAAGACATGGAATTCTTGTCAAGTCTTATTTTATTTAATTATATGTATTTCGACTCTTAAATGCACAACTCAAATAATGCAAATTAGAAACTCCTTTCTAATTTCATTACGCTTAAGCCGAGGACTCTTTGGGTTGTCATTTATCGAATCACATAGGACATTCTCTTCTTTTATTAGAAGTGGTAGATTCTTTATTGATCATACATTATCTCCATGTACAACTTATTATACCCAAGCATACCCTTTGATATACCCTAAGGGTCTTAAGGAATAAGTCAAAGTATAACTCATCATACACAAGATACTATGATGATCTCAAGTCCAAGGATCACTTGTCTACTACTATCACTACTGAGAATTCCTATTGATGACAGCAAATAAAACTCCATTAGGTATTCCTTAGCGAGCCACGTTCGATTGAACTTATTCTCTAATAAGCACCTACATACTTGCTTTAGTGTCTCCACACAAATGATCATGAGATCAATCATCCTCATCCAATGAAAGCAAGCAGCGTATGTACCAATCTATCCGGATTCACTAATCCCCAATTTAGTAATCCAACGATTGGGAACTATTTTAGTTTTAAGCTTTCTAAGAATTTAGATCTCATTAGAATGATCATCATCATTATTCTAAAAGCATTGCTTAAAACTATGGGTTTATCACATATTATAAAAACGAGATCATGTAGATAATTAAAAGCCTTTAATAAATTAATACTTTTTATTAATAAATGAATAAGATTGTTACAAAGTATATGCTTTATCATCAAACATTGGCTTGGCTTGTGTGCATACTACTTTCAATCTCCCACTTGCACTAAAGCCAATCGTCATGGTAACTCATACTCTTCTTCTCTAAGTGGCGATTATCCTGCTTTGTTGGATAAGCTTTAGTTAATGGATATGTAATGTTGTTTATGAGAGTCCACTATCTCTATAGTGATTTCCCATCTTTCAATGATTCTTATAATCAAATGATAGTGCCACAACACATGTTTAGATCCAAGATGAGACTTAAGAACTATTCCTAGTTACGTAATGAACTTTTAATCCAAACAATCAACTTGCAAAGACTTCATTTATAGCTATATACTTTGTCTTTATCACTAAACCAACAACTCTTTCTTTGTTTGGAACCTTTCAATTCAACTGCACCCCAGATTCAAGGTAACACTTTACCTTAAAGTAGATTTTTCATCATCTTGGTCTCATACGAAAAACTTGAGTCATTAAGCCCTCTAGTTTTAATTCGGACCCACCATGTTTGCTCACATCCTTAATCTTGGGTTAAGAACTTTAAGATGTTTTCCTTTGTCTTCATGGTGATCTTCTCGAATATGACCGATCAACATCATATCTCGTATATTTCATTGCATACATGATTGTTACTCATGCGATCTCTCTTCTTTGGAGTCTATGGGGACTATTAAGAGAGATACACTCCATAGCTCATCGACATGAGACATCTCTTGGAGTTTGCCATGCTAAACGACTTTAGCATCAAATGAATATACGTTCCTTGGGTTAAGTCGAGCATCCTCTTAAATCTATCTATATAGATTTATATCCCCAATTAAGATACTCTTCCCAAACCATTCATGGAGGAATGTTTAAACAACTTTATCTTTCTTGATTGTAGCATTGGTATGTAATTCCTCATCAGTAGTATATCAACATATAATACTAGAAATTTCACGGCGCTCCCAATTGACCCTTTTGTACACACTTGAGTCTTACCTCATCGAATGTAACTCTTGATCATCATCTTCATGATGTGTACCTCATCATCATCATCCATGATGAATCCATACCTCCTAGGTATCTTTGGTACTATTCCGATTTACGATTCGATTTGTGGTACAATAGGTTTACCTACTGAGTTCCTCTTATTTGACTTATAGTGTTTTGTGGTTCTTGAACTCTTCAAGATCTATTATCCTCCCACTAGCCCCTTGATGATAAACACCTTTATCTTAGAAGGCGGTGTGTTTCGCAACAAACACCTTTTGCTAAGTATGATTATAGAACATATACCCTAAACTTACTTTAGGATGTCCCACAAATTGTACTTGTCAAATCTTGTCCCAAGCTTATCCTTTGAAACCTTTTCACATAAGTTGGACAACCCCTTATCTTAACATACTTAAGATTAGGAATCCTCCCTGTCCATAACTTTTATGGAGTCTTGGGGCCGGATTTTGAGGTTACCTTTTCGTAGATATGCAACCATTTCTAGGACATTATCCCAGAAGGATACTGGAATGTCGGTAAAATCATTATGGACCGCACCATGTCCAACAAGGTATGATATTTCCATTCAGATACATCAATCAATTATTGCGTATCAGGATGTGTCCATTATGAGAAAACCATTTGAGATGATCTAGAAACTTACTGCACAAGTATTTATTCCTTGATCTAATCAAAGAATCTTAATACTTTGCCAATTTGTTTCACTTCTGAATTCTTTGAACCTTTCAAATAATTCACACTTGTATTTCAGCAAATACACACATTCAACTCTTTGAATGATCATCTCCTTTTCTTATACTAGTTTGTTCAATTTGCAAAATATATTTTTCACGTAAGTCAAGTATACAAAATTTATTAAGTAATATTCGATTCTATACAAAACATTATTATTATAAATAGAACAACAATTGTTCTTAATTATAATACCAAAGATTTCATTGTCCAACAATAAAATGGAAATAATATTTTTAACAAGAACTGGAATACAATAACAACTTATTGACTTAATAGATTTGCCCCGTAGGCATTGCTAAACTATAAGTTTCTATGGCTAATGCAGCAACCTTTGCTTCATTTTCCACACATAGATCTACTTATATTTGTTTAGCTTTTACTTCTGCTTGGTCCCTTCATAAATCTATATTTATGATAACCAAAGTCGGTATCCAATACCCAAGTAGAACCTTGACTTAAAAAAAATTTTATTTTAAATCATGAACAAATTTGTATTTATAACCGAAACTTCACTAAGCTTCTTTTGGTTAGCCTCTGCAAGATGCTTCTTGCAGTTTCTTTCCAATGTCGAGGCTTATTCGGTGGAAGCAAACTCCTTTGCTATCCGTGTCGATTTTGTTCTTATTATCCTTTGTTTTTGCCTTTCTATATACCTTCTTTGAATCATTCTTCTTTTCGGAAGATCCTTTGGCCCCTACCGGTAGAAGACATGGTCTTTCTTTGTTGGAAAGTGACTCTCAACATTTTTCACTATGTTAAGCAAATCGGTGAGGCGATATCTAGCTTATTCATATGAAAAATTCACAACAATTGTGAAAGAGTCGGGAGTGAGGCAAGATCAAATCTTGGCTCAACTCTCCATCCATGACAAAAACCGGTTGTTCTAATTGATCAATCAAATTGATTATGTTAAGAACTTTTTATGCATATTTATAGTGCCATTGTTTATTCTAGATCGGAAGAGCTCCTTAGATATCGATATCTATTAGTCCTACTTTCCTCACCATCAACTACTTGATGTGGGGAATATAGTAAAGCATCCATAGTTTCATCTTGTGGCTGAAGCTCGTTACTTCGTGGATGCGAGCATGATGCATTGAGCCAATGTGTGCATCATCTTGCCACTTTCTAAAAGTAGCAATGTCTTCCTCAGAGGCATTGTCTGCAACCATTGCAGGGATAGGCGTATTAAGGACATAAGATAGCTTTTCAGCTATGAGAACTATTCTCAAATTCCTCAACCAATCCGTTTAATTCAGTTTGATTAATTTAGCATGTAATATGCTTCGCAGTGATAGTAATTTTAGACTTTGTAAAATTCTGTAAATGAATTTGTAATTAACAACATTTTAACATACATTCTTTTATTAATTACCAAAATAAATTAGGTCTTATTTTAAATTGGTATCTCCCACTATTTTCTTCAAACTATATTACCCTCACTTATATAGTTCGGCAAAATCTAATTAAAGATTTGGTAGTGAGAATAAGGATCCCATTTCAAATGTATATAGCCTTGTGGTGACACAACAAACTATATATAAATAAATAGGTAGACAACTTTTGTCAATTACATCAACTATGCAACTCCTTGTATTTTGCCTCTTAGATTATTTTGATCAAGTGGTGGCACATCCAGAATCAAAATTATCCAAGTTAAGTCCGACCTAGCACTCCGTATATATTCAAAAAGAAAAAATATCATCCTTGTGGTGACACAACAAAACAATATTGTTCAATTTTCTTTATAAGCATCAAATGTGATAAATTAACATCTTAAATACTTAATACTTGCCTTGTGGTGACACAACAAACTCATATTAAATATTTAATACTCTATTAATTTTATCATGCTAGAAAGGCGACGTTCGATATTCCAAATATCTTTGAGCGCTTAGGACTTAATATAAAAAATTGAGGGTTTGTTATTAATTTGTCTCATCTTGTTTAGCGGCGCATGCACATATATATATAAAATACGCGTATATTAATGAACATGCGAAGCATGTTTGCATAATATATAATATATATAGTATAAGCATGCACATATAGAATCTTATATATTCTACCCGGATTGATTATGGACTTTTATTCTAGTTTGGTTCACTAGAGCCACCAAGTGAACCAAAAGGTCAAACCCTAGGGGTGCAAGAAATAATATTTAAATATAACTATTACATTTAAACCGGGCTCTATTACAAACGGGTCTTCAAGCGCTTCTTGTCCCTTGATCTCTAATTCTTCAAAATTAATTCTAAATATTCCTATTACAAAACTATTTTAAAATAAATAGAAACCTTGATCGTGATCGAGGGAAGTACATAGGAGGAGATAGAATTTACATTAAGAAAAAATTAGAGAAGGCGAGTCTGTGAGACCCCATTTAATAAAACCCATACATTCATGCATCCAACTAAAATAAAATCCAATCGCATTGGCCGATAGTCCATAATCAATCCCATTTATTATCATACACATCACCATATGCATCGATAAATAACATTCATCTCATGAATAATAAACATTTAATATATATATTGATATCATTTAATGGGCAAATTTAGTTAGTATAAAATCTATTTTTGAATAAAAATAAACTCCTTTATTTAAATCCAAATTTAAATCAAAATAAAACTATTTTATTTTAATTTATCTATTTTGAATAAAATAAACTATTTTATTTTAATCAAAATCTTTAATCAAAATAAACTCCTTTATTTTAATTAATTATGGAATCAATTCCATGTAATAAAAATAAAAAATCTCTAATTAAAATAAACTCTTTTATTTTAATTAATTATGGAATCAATTCCATGTATAAAAAAAATATTTAAGGAAACACGGATTATTCTTTCCTATTCACAAATAAACTCTTTTATTTTGAATAATATGAAATCTTATTTCATATTTAAATAAACTCCTTTATTTAAGGAAACATGGATTCTCTTTCCTATTCACAAATAAACTCTTTTATTTTGAATAATATGAAATCTTATTTCATATCTAAACAAACTCCTTTATTTAAGGAAAGATGGATTTACTTTCCTATTCACAAATAAACTCCTTTATTTTAGGAAAAATAAAATCCAATTTCAACTCCAATTAGTTAGCATGGAATCCAATTCCAACTCTAATTAGTTAGCATGAAATTCTAATTTTAAAATTAAAATAACCTTTTTATTTTAAGATTAAAATAAACCTTTTATTTTAAAATTAAAATAAACTTTTATTTTAAGATTAAAATAATTATATATATATAATATTCAATTTTAAAATTAAAATAAACTCCTTTTTATTTTAATATTAAAATAAACTTTTTATTTTAAAATTAAAATAAATATTTTATTTTAATTATAAAATTATTAAGAATATAATATATATATATATATATATATATATTAATAGTATATATATATATATAATCGGAAGTTCTCGATTTCGGTGCAACATCAAAAAACCGTGGCCTTAAATCCTTGACTCAATTCTCCTGTTACTTCAAAACCGTACAAGCCTTGCCGAATTTATTTTTTATTTAGCCGTATAACATAAATCATATATATATTATTCTCCAAACAATTATTAAACCCATATGATTAATCACTGTTGCTTGAATTCCGTGCACATTGAGCAACTTTTGAAATCCTGCTTTGTGTTCCGTGCACTGCTTGAAATCCGGTCATAGCATACTTCCCTTTTTTTTTTTTTTTTTTTTTTATTATTAATCGTGGACAGCCAAATTTTATACAATAAAATTATGCCCAATTAAATTGTTCTAAACACATATCAATATACATATCAAATTAAAATAATTAATAATTAGCATAAAGGTTTGGCTCGATGCCTTTATTAGGTTTGTAATATTCATAACGCAATCAAATTGCATAAAATTAAGCAAGCGTGGTAAAATCGAGTTTAAAAATTTACAAACCATATACCCGGATCATCCTTTATGCACAATTATTAATTAAACGAAAAGATAAAGAATAAAATCATACCCTTGAAGATCGAGCTTCCTCAGGTACAAGTTCACCTCCAAATCCTTTCGCGTTCAATCTTGAATCCACAGGGTTTGGTTCCTTCCTTTGATCGGCGTTAGCCACCAAATGTTTGGCCTCAGAGGTGATCCACGAGGAAGAAGAAAATTCAAGAAGATGGGTGGTTGGCTAAACCCTAGTTTTTCTATCTCTATAGAAAGAGTGTACTCTCCCAACAATTGGAATTATGTCGTATGTTGAAAAAGTCAACAACCCATTCCACCCATAATAAGACTCCTCTTATTTATAGATGTGGGCAACCCATCTTAACAATTAAGGAATTGAGTTTTATTTAATTAATTAAATTTTTTTAATTAATTAGGCTCCTTAATCTTATTAGGGATAATTAATTAAACTCCTTTAACTAATTTTCCTTCCTAATCCAATTAGGAATAAATGAGAGTACTTATATTAAATTAATTCCTAAACTCTTTTAGAAATTAAAATAATAATAATTGTAATAATATTAATAAGACTCCTCTTATTAATTTATATTTAATATTTCTAAAATATTAAATAATAAATATTAAGCTATTTAATTTATTCTATCACCATAGATTAAATTAAATATACTTAATATATTATTACGATTATGCCATTAACTTCTTAAATAATTATTCTTCCTTTTATGGTGTGACCCTTTAGGTTCTCCATATTAAACCGGGTTGTGAATAAATCAATTAGAACAATTCTAATCTTATTTAAATAAATAAATTAAACAATTAATTTATTTAAATAATATTTATTCTACAATAGGGATAAGCCTCCCTAGCGATCAAGCGACTTTCCGGATAATATAGATTTCAACATTAATCATTAAAGAACCTTTGAGTAAATAGTTACCGTGACAATTCAATCCTTCCACCATCTGATGTCCCAATTAAATATAAGACATGGAATTATTGTCAAGTCTTATTTTATTTAATTATATGTATTTCGACTCTTAAATGCACAACTCAAATAATGCAAATTAGAAACTCCTTTCTAATTTCATTACGCCTTAACCCGAGGACTCTTTGGGTTGTCATTTATCGAATCACATAGGACATTTCTCTTCTTTTTATTAAGTGGTAGATTCTTTATTGATCATACATTATCTCCGTGTACAACTTATTATACCCAAGCATACCCTTTGATATACCCTAAGGGTCTTAAGGAATAAGTCAAAGTATAACTCATCATACACAAGATACTATGATGATCTCAAGTCCAAGGATCACTTGTCTTTACTATCACTCTGAGAATTCCTATTGACAGCAAATAAAACTCCATTAGGTATTCCTTAGCGAGCCACGTTCAAAGTGAACTTATTCTCTAATAAGCACCTACATACTTGCTTTAGTGTCTCCACACAAATGATCGTGAGATCAATCATCCTCATCCAATGAAAGCAAGCAACGTATGTACCAATCTATCCGGATTCACTAATCCCCAATTTAGTAATCCAACGATTGGGAACTATTTTAGTTTTAAGCTTTCTAAGAATTTAGATCTCATTAGAATGATCATCATCATTATTCTAAAAGCATTGCTTAAAACTATGGGTTTATCACATATTATAAAACAGCATCATGTAGATAATTAAAAGCCTTTAATAAATTAATACTTTTTATTAATAAATGAATAAGATTGTTACAAAGTATATGCTTTATCATCAAACATGATTGGCTTGTGTGCATACTACTTTCAATAACGCCTCAAATGGAGTCATGCCTATACTTGTTTGATAACTGTTATTGTAGGAGAATTCCACCAATGGCAAGTACTTATCCCAACTCCCTTTGAAATCTAGGACACAGAGTCTTAATAGATCTTCAAGAGTTTGAATAGTCCTTTCTGATTGCCCGTCCGTTTGAGGATGGTATGCCGAATTGAATCGTAAATCCGTGCCTATAGCTTTCTGCAAGCTAACCCAAAATCGTGAAGTGAATCTTAGGTCACGATCCAAAACAATGGATACTGGCATGCCATGCAATCTCACAATCTCATTCACATATATACGAGCAAGACGTTCAAGGGAATAAGTCTCCCGTATAGGCAAGAAATGAGCAGACTTGGTTAATCTATCAACAATAACTCAAATCGCATCTATGCCTTGAGAAACTTTGGGAAGACCTGTAATGAAATCCATGGTAATGTGTTCTCACTTCCATTTGAAAATCTCAAGTGGTTGCAACGGACCCTTTGGCACTTGATGCTCCGCCTTTATACGTTGACAAGTTAAACACCTCGAGATAAACTCCGCGATCTCTCTCTTCATATTGCTCCACCAAAATGTATGTCGAAGATCATTATACATTTTGTTACTCTCAAGATGGATTGCAAATGGTGTGTTGTGTGCCTCCATCATGATTCTATGCATCAAGTCAGAGTCGTTAGGAACACAAAGTCTGGAGTTAACTCTAAGTATTCCTTCTTCATCGATTCTTGCTTCCGGAATAGCAGCTTCTTGCAATTTCTTCTTCATACGCATCAGCTCCATATCTGTAGTTTAAGCAGCTTTACCTTTATCGATTAAAGTCGGTTCTACTCGTATGTTTGATATCATCACGTGGGTACTTTGAGCCTTTAACTCTATCTCCATCCTTTGTAAGTCGTACAAAATGGGTCTTTGTGTTAACAACATCGCACTCATACCCGCATACGATCTTCTACTCAATGTGTCAGCTACAACGTTTGCTTTTCCAGGATGATATTGAATGCTATGGTCGTAATCTTTCAACAGCTCGAGCCAACGTCATTGCCACATGTTGAGTTCCTTTTGGGTAAAGAAATATTTGAGGCTTTTATCATCCATATAAATCTCCACTTTCTCCCCATATAGGTAGTGTCTCCATATTTTCAACGCAAAAACGACTACTTCCAACTTCAGATCATGAGTAGGATAATTCCTCTCATATTCTTTGAGTTGTTGCGAGGCATAGGCTATGACTTTTCCATGTTTCATGAGAACACATCCTAACTCTTTGTCTGAAGCATTGCTGTAGATAACAAATCCATCCGAACCAGATGGTATTGTCAGAACAGGTGCCGAAATGAGTCTCCTCTTAAGCTCTTGGAAACTTTTCTCGCATTCCTCGCTCCATACGAATTTTGTATCTTTTCGAGTCAGCTGAGTTAACGGAGTAGAGATTCGAGAAAATCCTTCCACGAATCTCCGATAATAACCAGCTAAACCCAGAAGCTACGTACTTTGGTCACCGAATTCGGTTGCTCCCAACTTTGTATTGCTTCAATCTTCGCCGGGTCAATAAATACTCCATGTTTTGACACCACGTGCCCAAGGAATGCTACTTCCTTAAGACAGAACTCACATTTCTTCAGCTTGGCATATAGCTTGTTGTCACGAAGTCTTTGAAGTACCAGCTTCAAATAGTGCTCATGATCTTCACAGCTTTTGGAATAGATGAGGATGTCATCAATAAAGACAACAACGAACTGATCCAAATATTCCTTGAACATGCGGTTCATCATATCCATGAAAGCAGCAGGAGCATTAGTCAATCCAAAAGACATAACTAAAAATTCATAATGCCGTCTCGAAGTTCAAGGCGTCTTTGGAATATCCTCAGTTTTAATCTTCAGCTTATGATATCCAGAACGAAGATCAATCTTTGAAAAGAATTGTGCTCCTTGTAACTGGTCAAATAGGTTATCAATTCGAGGTAGTGGATACCTATTCTTGATGGTGATATTGTTTAATTCTCGGTAGTCAATACAAAGTCACATACTCCCGTCTTTCTTCTTTATGAATAAAACAGGAGCACCCCAAGGAGATGTACTAGAACGAATGAAACCGATGTCTAACAACTCTTGTAGTTGGACTTTAAACTCCTGAAGTTCAATAGGAGCCATTCGATATGGGGTTTTAGAAATGGGCTTTGTACCCGATTCAAGGTCAATAAAGAATTCAACTTCCCGCTCTAGGGGTAGACCTGGAAGTTCTTCAGGAAATACGTAAGGAAATTCACTAACAACCGAAATATTATTCAAATCTGACGTGTTTTTGTTCAAGTCCATAACATGGGCTAAGAAATCTTGACATCCATTTTTTAATAAATGAATGGCTTTATAGCTTGATATGATAGTGATTGACTTTAGTGGTTTGGTTGCTTGAATTCGCATAATAGGTTGGTTAAGAATATGAAAACTAACAACCTTACGAAAACAATCAATTTTGGCATGATGAGTACTTAACCAATCAATCCCTAAAATCACATCAAATGCAAGTATCTTTAAAGAAATAAGATCAACAAGTAATGTGATTGTGCCAACTTGGATCAAGAAAGATTTATAAACAGTGGATGTAATGAAAGTTTCTCCTAACGGAGTCTCCACAGATAAGTCAAAGTGTAATTTCTCCAGAGTCAAGTTTAAACGTTGAGCACAAGTAGGAAAGATAAAAGAATGGGTAGAACCGGTATCTAGTAAGGTATAAACTTCGCAAGAGTTCAAGATTAGCTTACCCGTGATCACCTCATTCGGGTTTCTCGTGTTTTGGCCAGTCACGATAAACGCTCTCCCTTGAACCACCGACTTTGTTTTGTTCGTAGTCGCCTTTGGTGTCGTCGTCCCAGCTGGACTTGACTTCGCTACCAAATAAAACTGGGCTATATAACTGTCTTTTCCACAACTGAAACACACCTTGGAAGGTTGTGAATAATTTGGACTTATGTGTCCCTCCTCTCCGCATCTGTAGCATCTAATTGGCGGTCGTTCTCCTCCTCTAGAATTTGTTGCTAGTGCTGGTACTGCTACTGATGTCTTCCCGTCATCGTTGAATCTCCTCTTTTTGAAATTTCCACTTGACTCACCTTTCCTATTATCATGGACACGATTACCACCAGAGTGGTAACCACTTTTGTCCGTATTTTTCCCTCCCCGTTGGTTATCATTGCTCCGATGACTGTTGTCACAGGTATGACCCTGGTTGTGGTCCCTCGGTTGAACATACTCATTATCTCGCTCTAATAATTGAGCCCTATTGACAACATCTGAATATAGAAAAAATTTATGAGAGATAAGGTATTGACGAATTTTGGGTTTTAGACCTCTCAGAAACATCCGAGTCATACGTTCCTCACTCTCTACTAAATGAGGTGCAAACCTGGATAACTCTGCGAACTTCGCCTCATACTGGGACACTGTCATGTTATTCTGTTCCAATCTAATAAATTCTACCTCCTTCATATGACGAATACTTTCAGGAAAGTACTTGACATTGAACAGTTTCTGAAATGTTTCCCAAGACATGTTGAGTGCGGCTAGCTGGGTACGCTTCACAGATTCCCACCAGTAATCTACCTCACCACGGAACATAAAGGTGGCGAATGAACCTTTTGTTCTTCCGTGCATCCCAAGACATCGAATATCTTGGTAATTTGTTTGACCCACATTTCCGCCTTAATCAGATCCGGCTTTCCCCAGAACTCTGGTGGTCCCAACTCCTTGAACTGTTTGGCTGTGACAAACTGCGCGTTGCTATCATTTTCACCCGTATTTTGTACACGAGTCTCCCTCGTCTGATTTTGCATGAACTGCAAAAAGCTTCTAAACATCCCATCATTCATCGTTTGCTCGGTAGTGTTGTTTACAGGAGGAATATTGCCTTCATGTTGCACGTTCTCTTGGTTGGTGATTGAAGGTGTCTCCACGGTCTCATACACTCCATTGTTAACATAGAGCTCAACTAGACCAGTAAAGAATATTATGACTAAGATAATATATAACAAATTATCCTTAGTCTTCAACAGGAAAAAATCTGATAGAATATAATAGACAACAAGTTTTAGATCAACAACTGCAGTGAAAATAACAATTCATTAGAAGATTTAAGTAGAGAATGAAATCTACTATCATCTATGAATTTAAAAGTCCATCACCAATATTTTATCTCTATAACATCAATTAATATACATCTTGAATCAAATATTCATCTTTACACTACGGGTCAAAGATATTCATTTGTATCACCAGTTGGTCATGTTCATCTCAACACCTGTTCATCTTTGCACTACGGGCCAAAGATATTCATCAGTTAATCATTCATCTTTGCACTACAGGCCAAAGATATTCAGTAATATCATCATTTAGGACTGAGGATAATGAAAAATATGTTAAAAAAAACGAATCTAGTGAGACAAAAGGATAAATATTAGGGATTCATACTACAGTTTATCCAAGTTCAAAAATACTCCATAATAATTAATTGTGGAGCATAATTCAAAAATAAAGATCAAAACATGGATAAAATCAAATATAGTAACCACAATAGACAACTTGGACAAAGAAAGAAAAATTTATTTTTCTGTGAATAGTGTCGTATTCGTGAATAGTGTCGTACATGTGAATAGTAACTCCGACATGAAAAAGATAGAAATTTCACAAGAAAATTATACCAATATTTTGGTATAATGATATTGAAAGAATAACATCATTTACGAAGAAAATAACACCCTTTACCTCAAAAAATAGTATTTTTGACTGGAATATCGGATGAAATATTGAAGGAATTTGCACTGAATAGCAACTCTCAAAGTATCTAAATACTCACAAAATACGCTCGATAATATATAGAGAGAGAAAACTTGTCTCTGGTGTGATTTTCAATTCTAACTAAGCACCTTATTTATAGGAAAATGCTAGAACGCCAAAGGAGACTAAATTAATAAAATAATATATATATATATATATATATTCCTCTTTCTACGTACGCCAGCCAAGACCAGCCCTCCACCTTTGAAAAAAAAAATTCCAGCACATGTTTTCAAAAAGAACAAAAGTGGGTCCCACCCATAATTTTAATAAAAACATTTAATTTCCAAAACTTCAATAATTCATAATAAATAGCCCTTTTATCAGAAAAATACGAATTTAATATCCATTCCATAGAAAATTAAATTCTCTACAACTTTATAGCTTTAAGTTTTTCCAAATTCCAAACGAAAAATTCCCGAAATCCAAATACGAACAATTTTTAATACCTCCATTCCGACAAAATACTGATAAAACACCTCAACATTAATTTTTTTCATTTATATCCACATAAAATAAATATATCCTTCATTTATATCCACATAAAATAAATATATCCCTATTATATAAATTAATAATTAAGTATTCACAAATAATATTACAGAATCACAATTATGACAACCAGATCGTTCCTAGAAAAGAATGGGGTTTTTCGATAAGGATTTTTCCTTACTGGCGCGCAATTAGGTGACCCAACCTCTTTCCTTAGACAGAACTTCCTTAGACATTGCCAATAATGCTATCTAATAATATTATTCAAATAATATGAATTATTGATCTGATAATGGGAAATACTGTGCAGTGACAATTATTGAAACAACAATAATATAAAATATCAACGTAACAATTATTGAATAAATAAAATAAAATATTGAACAGTAATTACTGTAAACAATTATTGAGTAGTGCCTTCTTACGTAAGAATCAATAATCCAACAATATGTGCAATATCGTGTACATCTTGTGCAACCACGCCAGACATCGCACTTTTAACCACCGGGTATTCCAACAATTAGTTAATCTGAATACTACGCCGTTATTTATAAAAACTCAAACTTGTCATTTTCTTCATCCGACCATTTTTAGTTATGGGGCCCATAATGGGTCTGCTATTGGTAATAATTAATATATTCCCACCAAACGAATATTCCCCGACAACAATGAATATTTTATAACCACTTGTTTATTTTGCAAAATTTGCACATTTCACCCATAACCAAAGCATTATATCAAATTAACTCCTTATTATTTCTAGATAATGAATAAAGAAAATTCAATTTTATTTATTAAAAAGTTGGGGTCTTACACTTTATCTCTTACTTATTCTCTCCAAATATATGCAATAATTAATAAGATTATTTTTCTACACTTTGCTAAAGTTTTATAACACGTTATCAGCACGAAGCTCTAACCAATTGAGACAATGGCAAACTTGGAAAAAATAGATTTTTCTATTTTGAAAATCTTTGGAGACAACTATTTGGTTTGGGCACTTGATGCAGAATTACACCTTAGTGCAAATGAGTTAGAAAAGACCATTGAATCAATAAATATAGCAACTTCGGCACAAAATGCAAAAGCCATAATTTTTCTTTGTCACCATATTGATGAAGGATTAAAGACTAAGTATTAATAGTCAAAGATCTTTTTTCATTATGGATACAACTAAAGGAAAGATTTGACCACCAAAAATTGGTTGTTCTCCCTAATGCCAAATTTGAGTGGCTTAATTTAAGGCTACAAGATTACAAATCAATTACGGAGTATAGTTCCAATGTTTATAGAATAACCTCTACTTTGGCTTTGTGTGGAGATCCAGATTCTGAAACCCAAATGTTAGAAAAAACGCTCTCAACTTTTCATCCCACCAATATAATTCTGTTACAACAATATAAACAGAGTAAGTTCACAAAATTCAGTGAGTTATTGTCTACCCTCCTTGTTGCAGAAAAGAATAATGAATTGTTGTTGAAAAACCATCAAGTACGGCCAACGGGTGCTACCCCATTGCCAGATATTAACAACACGTCATTCCAGCAGAATAAATGTGACAATAGATGGCCATATAATAAGAAGCCTTGGGGACGAAAGAATAAACGAGGCCATTATAACAACAAATTCCAGAACCGCGATAATTCAGGCCACCAGAAGTGGCAAGTGTCTGGGTCGGATAAAAATAAAGAAAATGCGACACAGATAAAGAACAAACCAGATGTTTGTTTTAGGTGTGGGATGAAAGGGCATTGGTCGCGTACCTGTCGTACGCCGAGGCATTTGGTTAATTTATTCCAGGAGTCTCAAAAGAACAAAGTAATGGAGGCATGAACAAACTTTGTTAATCATCAATTGAATATTATTAATGTTCCACCAATGACCAATAATGAGGAAAAGGTTGTTGATATTACTGAACCTTCTGAAAGTATCTTTTGGGATATCGTTTAATTTTTTATTTTAATTAAACACCCTGTATATATAATATTATTAGTTTTCATTCTATACGTGGTATGTGTTTCTCATGAATAAAATTACAAATAAAATGTAACTTTTCTTGTTTTTATATGTGTCAGACCATCTTTAATGGATATGGAAGATATATGTTTAGTAGACAGTGCAACAACTCATACAATCCTTCAAAGTGAGAAATATTTTTCACAACTAATCAAAGCTAAAGGAAATGTAGGAACTATCTCTGGCACATCAAATTTAATCGAGGGATATGGAAAAGCTAGTTTTATGCTACCAAATGAGACACAAGTTTTTATCAAAAATGCTCTATATTCTAGTAAATCAAGAAGAAATTTGCTTAGTTTTAAAGATATTCGACTAAATGGTTTTCACATTGAAACAACCAATGAAAATGATAATGAATATCTTCTCATCACTTCTACTATTTTTGGAAAAAAGAATATCCTAGAAAAACTTCATTCAATTTCTTCTGGATTATATACTATGAAAATTAGAGCAATTGAGTCGCATAATGTTATGATTCCAAAAATTATAGATCCCAAATCCTTTATGCTTTGGCATGAAAGACTCGGTCATCCAGGCAATTCTATGATGCGTCGGATTATTGAAAATTCTACTGGTCATCCTCTCAAAAATAAGAAGGTTTTTCATATTAGTGAATTTCCTTGCGCTGCGTGTTCTCAAGAAAAATTAATTGTTCGACCATCACCATTAAAAGTTTATAAAGAAGCCCCAAAATTCCTAGAGAGAATTCAAGGAGACATTTGTGGACCCATTCACATAGTCTGACCCATTTCGATATTTCATGGTTTTAATAGATGCTTCAACTAGATGGTCTCATGTTTATCTTCTTTCTTCTCGAAATTTTGCCTTCTCAAAACTTCTTGCTCAAATAATCAAGTTACGGGCTCGCCTTTGATCATCCAATCAAGTCAATTCGACTTGATAACGGAGCTGAATTTTCATCAATGACTTTTAATGATTTTTGTATGACTATTGGAATCTCCATTGAGCATTTTGTTCCTCATATACATACACAAAATGGTTTAGTTAAATCTTTAATAAAAAGACTTCAACTAATTGCACGTCCATTAATGTTAAGGGCTAACTTACCTACCTTAGTTTGGGGTCATGCAATTTTTCACGCTGCAGCCATCATTCGAGTAAGACCAACGGCTCTTCATAAATTTTTTCCTCTACAGTTAGTTTTTGGACAGATACCCAATATATCATACTTTTGAGTTTTTGGAAGTGCAGTATATGTTCCTATTGCACCTCCACAAAGAACTAAAATGGGAGCCCAACGAAGAATAGGTATTTATATTGCTTTTGATTCTCCTTCTATTATCAGATATCTTGAGCCTTTAACTAGAGATGTTTTTACTGCACGTTATGTAGATTGTCATTTTGATGAATTTTTATTTCCACCATTAGGAGGAGGGAAAGTTTTAAATAAAAAACCCTCTAAAATATCATGGAATTCATCAGAATTAAATTCACTTGATCCTCGTACAGGACAATGTAAAATTGAAGTTCAAAGAATTATTTATTTACAAAATATTGCAAATCAAATGCCAGATACATTTAATGATGCTAGAAAAATGATAAAGTCACATACATCTACAACGAATACTCCAGCAAGGATAGAAATACTTATTGAAAAATCAATTCCTGGAGAATTGACAAATAAGGTAATAGAAGAATCTAAACCACGCCAGAAGCGTGGAAGACCAATTGGTGCAAAAGACACTGTACCACGAAAATCAAAAGCAAATAAGGAAATCCCAGAAGGAATACCCACTCCAGAAGTAGCACTTATTCCAAGAGTGAGAATAACCCCAGAAGAGGTACAAAATCTCAGTGAAGGGATAAGAGATGAACACCAAGAGATCTCAATAAATTATGTACATGATGAGAAATTATGGGATCGAAGCAAAGTCATGATTGATGATATATTTGTTTTCTCTATAGCATCAGATATTACTTTGATTCCTGACACGGATCCTGAACCATAAAATGTGGAAGAATGTCAGAAAAAAAAGATTGGCCAAAATAAAAAAATGTTATTCAAACTAAAATATAATCTCTATTGAAAAGAGAAGTATTTGAACCAGTTGTCCAAACACCGCTGGGTGTAATCCCGGTTGGAAACAAATGGGTATTTGTACGAAAGCGAAATGAGAAAAATGAAATTGTGAGATAAAAAGCCCGACTTGTAGCTCAAGGATTTTCATAAAAACCTGGTATTGATTATCAGGATACATACTCTCCAGTAATGGATGGAGTCACTTTTCGCTTTCTGAAAGGTATGGCAACCACGGAAGGTTTGGAAACACGTCTGATGGATGTTGTAACAGCATACCTATATAGCTCACTTGACAGTGAGATTTACAAGAGAATCCCTGAAGGATTTAAAATGGCTGAATCATAAAGGCCCCGTCACATATATTCAATCAAGTTACAACGCTCATTATATGGGTTAAAACAGTCTGGTCGTATGTGGTATAATCGACT
This sequence comes from Panax quinquefolius, assembly GCA_020205615.1. Classification (NCBI taxonomy): domain Eukaryota; kingdom Viridiplantae; phylum Streptophyta; class Magnoliopsida; order Apiales; family Araliaceae; genus Panax; species Panax quinquefolius. The sequence continues at coordinate 96,815,315 of CM035158.1, read as the reverse complement.
TAGTGATTATTTAATGAAAGATAGATATATAAATAATCAAGTATGTCCATGTGTTTTTATTAAGAAATCACAAAGTGGATTTACCATCATTGCTGTATATGTGGATGATTTGAATCTTGTAGGTACTCCTGAAGAACTCACAAGAACTACTACTTATTTAAAAGATGAATTTGAAATGAAAGATCTTGGAAAGACAAAATTCTGTTTGGGAATACAAGTGGAGCATTTAGCATCTGGAATTTTTGTTCATCAATCCACATATGCTAAAAAAATTCTCAGTCGTTTTCATATGGATAAAGCTCATCCTTTGACTACCCCGATGGTTGTTCGATCTTTAGAAGTTGATAAAGATCCATTTCGGCCTAAGTGCAATAGGTGCTCTTATGTATCTTGCAAACTGTACACGACCTGATATTACTTTTGATGTCAACTTGTTAGCAAGATACAGTTCTTCTCCAACTAAGATATATTGGGATGGGATCAAACACATTTTGAGATACCTTCGTGGAAGTATAGATCTTGGGTTATTTTATCCAAGAGATTCAATGTCACGATTAGTTGGATATGCCGATGCAGGATACTTATCAGATTCACACAATGGAAGATCACAAACGGGTTATGTATTTATATATTGTGACACGGCTATATCCTGGAAATCCACAAAGCAAACCATGACAGCTACATCTTCAAATCACTCAGAGATTCTCGCTATACATGAAGCAAGCAGAGAGTGTGTTTGGTTGAGATCAATTATTCAGCATATTCAAAAATCATGCGGATTACCATCAATCAAAGACATTCCTACAATTCTGTTTGAGGATAACTGTAACAACCCAATATTTTCTATACAAATAAATTAGAAATTTTGCGTATAAATTTATTATTATTATTTTATTTTATTTTAATATGGTTTATTATGTCAACCCTAGCTTACTGTGGGAAACCCTAATTTGACACTCAGTTGTGAGTTTAAGTCTGTTATATAACTGTGTTATATGATTTATGATTAACCCTAATTAACATTTAGATTTATTAATTTCTTGAAAACCTAATTACCAAAATTATAAACCCTAATTGCTAAATTAGCAAGGATAATTATTATATTATAATAACCCTAATGTCCATGTATGATTAGAACCCCAATCAAATTAAGAAAACCCTAATTATAAATTTTGCAAACTAATTATATTTATTTTAAACCCTAAATAGACAACTTGGGTAACATATATTAAAATTGTTGGGCTATGATTATTAAATGGCCCAAAACAATTATGGGAGAAGCCCAAAAAGAAATCAATTCAAGCCCAAGCTTAGTCCACATAACCAAGGGTATTTTAGACCTTTTGATTTATCTAATTTATGCATTAAAATAATAGCTAAATAAAGAATTAGAGAGTGTATACATGGCTGGCCACAATAGGCCTTTTAAGGCAACAAATTAGGCTAATCAAGTTTCCTTAAATAGCTAATGACTTTACTTTCTTACAAAAGTACAATGTTGTTAACATCTCATTGGTGGAAATCTCACTAAGCATACTTAAGAACAAGATAAGGAATTTTATCCAAGGGATAACAAGAATGTGGAGGATAATAGCTCAATCCCACAATTGCTAGACCTCTATAAATAGATTGAGAGAGAGAGAAATTCCTTGCTAGCTCATTTTGTACACACACCCTCAACCAATCTCTCTCAACTCATAACCTTCGAAATTTATTAGTAAACCAGTCCCAAATCAAAGCCCCACGTCTACCATTAACAAATCACAAGATCAGAATCAAGAAATCAAAGTTTAAAGGTATAAAACCCTAGCTTGATTTCTGACCATTAATCTGTAGTTAGATGTTAGAATTTTTGTGTTAAATGTGTTGTTAGTAGTGTCTAATGATGATCTGGGTTGCTAGATGTTAGATCCATAACATCTAGAGGCTCGGATTTGAAGATCTTCAAAATCTGGAAAAAGTTTGTTCTGTGGTCAAACAACGAATGTCAGTGGCCACAAATCTTTGGTCGTTTATGTTTTTTGTTGTTTTTAAGTTTGTAGTTGTAGTATGATATGTGATCTTTAACCTGGAACAAGAATCAAGTTCATATCTTAAACAGGTTGCAAGATAATCAAGGTCAAAAGCCGTTGACCATAAGATGATCGGGCGCTTCGGGTAACCCGTAAACTACCGACAACGCTTTTAAATCGACTAGATCTTGCTTCTGTTTGTTGTATTGTTGTTGTTATTGTATCTAAATGGTAGTTAGATATGTGTAGTATATGTTCATACCATAATAGTATTTAAAGGATGATCGATTGGATATAAATGGTCAAACAAGCGAATTTAACACATTCTCTCGTTTTACGGGTAACCCGTAAAACGTATGAACGTGTTGCACGATATGGTTCGGAATTGGGACCTTTTCTGCTCATTGTGTTGTTGTTAGATCGATGTTATGTAATAGAGTTATAGCCTTACATGTTGTCTACAACCTGGAAGTCTTAGATCACGAAAATATTATACGATCAGAGTGTAGTGGAGGCTCAAAGTGTGACCCTCGAACTGTTCTTCATTTCTGGGTAACCCAGAAATGAAGAACAGCCTCTGACAGCTACTTTAGGCCCTTAGATCTCTTTCGTTGTGCATGATTTGATTATGGTTGTTGTTGGGTCTTGTAGTGGTGCATTTGTACTACATGATCTGATCAACAACGAGTCCAAAAACACCTTGTGTAATGAATGATTAACGGTTAAACATGGTCCCTCGAAACTGTGTATGGTGTTCTGGGTTTGCATGATGAACATGAAGAACACCTATATGATTACGCCTTACATCGCTATAGGTGGTCTTTAATGACGATTTATTTATAAAATTATATTTTCATTAAATAATTATAAAAATTAGTTTTAATTATTAAAATGCATAATAAATTATTAAAAATTATTTTAAGGTCCGAAAATTATATTTTAATTATTTTGGATCTATTTCACAAATATTTAATATTTTGGAATATTAAAGGTATTTAATTTATTTAATAATTATATTAAATAAATTATTTAAAAAGATTTTAATACTTGAAAAATCATTTAAAATTATATTATGGTGTAAGAAAATATTTTATTATTTTTAATGACTTTTAATATTTTATGATGAATTTCATTAATTAATTAATATTAATGATATTTTAGTTATTTAATAAATGGATTAAAAATGATTTTATTATATTAAAATCATTTTAAATAATAATAAGGTATTTAAAGATATTTTAAATTATAAAATATAACTTTTAATATTTAAAGGATAATTTCATTAATAATTTAATATTAATGATATTTATTTACCATTAATGATATTAAATTTATTTAATAATTATATTAAATAAATAGTTTAAAAATGGTTTTATTAATTTAAAAAATCATTTAAAAAGGGTATAAGTGAATTAAAAATATTTTAAGTTATAATTAATGACTTTTAATATTGGATAAATAGTACATTAATATTTTAATATTAATGGTAATTATTTAAAAATGATTTTAGATATTTTAAAAATCATTTAAGGGTAATATTAATACTTTAAAATATTCTAAGTTATTATAAATAACTTTAATATTTTGACAATGGTTTCATTAATAGTTTAATATTAATTAAGTATTAATGATAATAGAATTGTTTGATGTTTAAATCATTTGATGATGATTAGGTGTTTGAAAATTTATGATAAATTATAATAAATGTTTATCGAAAGTCATTTAGAATAATATGATCGATATTTCTGAGATATTGAGTTACGAATGAGTCTTAGACTCGATGATTACTCGATAAAGCTGTCGGTACACTGACATATTTTAGGAATTGAACTGGACTTAGATATTTTGACTGTATTAATGTTTGTTTGTGATCCAATGACTGTTGAATATGTGTGACAATGTGATTAGTTTATGTGCTGACTGCGAAATGCAGTACTATGTGTTATAGTATATTGTTCTAATCGAATGAATGACCGATTAATGATAGGTGATTACATAAAAGATAAAACTAAGTTTAGATTATTAAGCGGTAAGATCGCAAGCAAGTATCATACCTTTTCAGCATTTTCTTTATCTGATGGACATGAGTAAGAATGTTTCGTAATTATATTATTATTAGATGCATTAATAACCATATATTATATATGCTCATTGATTATCAACATGTTAGTATATGGTAATTCGGATATATATTACATTGCGTTAATTTCTATAAGATGATTATCTGAGTGTCCCCACTGGATAATCATCTAGCTTAACCACATGTTGATACACCATTGTCAATTACCCGTATATATATATATATATATATATATGTTGAATTATAGATTATTGTTGAATAAGATAAAACCTTTGGTTTGGAACCCCGACAGGTATGAACATCCCGTTCACGACAAAATTTTTATGTGCCCAAGGCAGCTAGAGTGAACGATAATATCGTTCTTGTTATGTAGTATTGATCAATACAGGGTACAACGGGCTGATCACCCCCGTGCTCGTAAGTTATGACGGTTTACAAATGAAGTTCTGTTTAACCTTTTCGAAAATGAAAACAATATTCATAGTATGTCACTTTAACCCTATTTATAGTCAATACGTAGTTTCAAAAATTTGAAAGAGGGTTGTTATGTTATTATTATCGGTTCAGATTACTTCACAACTATTGATTTATTGTAGAAGGGTAGTATAAAGAAAATATTTAAATTCTTTCAGCTCATATATATATATATATACTACTTGCTGGGCACTCAAATGCTCATCCTTGCTTAATTTAAATATTTTCAGCTAAGTGTGAATAATCTGAAGGCTCTGCTAGAAACAAGGGAAATGGAAAGGTTGCTGAATGATTTCAATGATATCTTATGTAATAGTTTAATATTATTAAGACAATGTTATATATTTATTATCATGTATTGTAAGGAATGATTAAAGGTTACATACTTGGGAGCTAGACTTTGATAATTATGTAAGTTAAGTTTAATATTTATATTATTGTTATTAGTATTAGTATTATTCCGGTCATAGAAATGGTATCGTGAAGCACTGAATTCGGGTTTCAAGTACCCGAGTTTGGAGGCTTTATAATAACGCTGCATGCATTGCTCAACTTAGAGGAGGGTACATCAAGGGAGATAGAACAAAACATATTTCACCTAAATTCTTCTTCACACATGAGCTACAAAAGAAGGGTGATATAGATGTGCATCAAATTCGATCATGTGATAATCTAGCTGACTTATTCACAAAGTCGCTACCAAATGTAACGTTTGCAAAATTTTGGAAAAAGATCGGAATGTGTCGACTGAAAGACTTATGACAACATTTCATCAAGAAGTAATGAATTCCTTTTGAGGGGAAGACTGTACTCTTTTTCCTTAGTCACGGTTTTTATCCCAATGAGTTTTTCCTGACAAGGTTTTAACGAGACAGTCAATTAAGATATTTATGTAAAAGATATGTACTATTTTTTCCTTCGTTAAGTTTTTTCCACTGGGTTTTCTTAACAAAGTTTTTAATGAGACCTAATCTTCTATCGTAGAAAATTAGGGGATAAAGTGATTCCTTTCTCGGGAGGGTTCTCTCCCCTTTCCCTTCTTCTCTTTTCCCGTGAACCATTTTTTCCTCATCCGTGAACTTCAACATTGCCTATATAAGGCAATGATACTGAAGGAAAATATAGATCTTCTCTTGATTGTTTCTCTCTCTTTATTGGTTACTTATTCTCTCCATATATATGCAATAATTAATAAGAATATCTTTCTACACTTTCCTAAAGTTTTATAACATTTAGTCTATTATTGTTATAATTAATAAATTAATATACAATAATTTTATAACAGATCCCATGCCAAATGAGCTAGTTAGTATAAAAAATTAAAATTACTGATCACTTTATAAATTTTATAAGATTATTAAATATAAATTAAAAAATTTATTTATTCTGTTTCCTCTTTACCTATTTTTCTTATACTTAAATATGAATTAGTACCCTAAACTATATGTCATATTCCACTTCGGTGATTCACCTTTCAATTTTGTCAATTAAATGATTGAACTATTAATTTTTTTCAATTACAACAAATCGAAATTGGCTTAGCGTCAAAAATCTTTAACGATGGCGTGATTACCACGTGGCAATACATTAAAAGAAGGCTGATGTTTAAATTATATTATTGACTTTAAAGGACAAAAAAGTAATATAACATTTTAGATTAACTTAAACTAAATTTAAACAAAAATAAAACCCAAATCAGATCTAGCAAACAATTTCATACGATTTCATCTTCCTCCATCTCACTTACTCCATCATCACCACCTAACCTATTCTCGGTACATCACCACCCAATTGATCGGTTAGTCACCTCCGAGAACCTTCTCACCGCCTCCGTCGTAGCTCTTTGGCGTCAATCACCTTCACGTCTCCGCCGTGGCTTAGCCGGAATAGACAGTTACCGTCTGCCTCCACGTGCTTAGCCAGAACACCATCGAGTCCTCATGCCACAGGACCCCTTTCGTTTGGAGTCTCTGTAAATTGTTTCTTTGTCGGAGTTTTGTCGATCTTCTAAGCCGGACACGTTTTCCCAGGTGGAACTGGGGGCGGTAACAGCGGCGGCGGTGAGAAAGTTCGAACCGATTAATTGATTTGTCTAAGAATTTGTTATGGCCAAATCCGAGGGCTAAATAGATCTAAGAATTTACGGCAACAGGATGTTTATGTTTGAGTCGGTGAAGTTCAAGTTGGAGATGGAGGAGTTGGTGGCTATGGAGGTCGCCGAAAAAGTGGTGGCAGTGGTGGTGTGTTGATTGTTAGTCGCCATTGTTGATTGCAGAACGTCTGTGTAGAGATTTGTTTTATTTTAAAGGATAATAAAATTTGATTGCAGAATGTCTGTTTCTCTTTTGAAGTTCCTCAAATCATATACTTATAATTCTTTCGAAACCTTAGTTGTTCTGCAACGACCATCTCATTCACTTAATTTCTTGTTCTTGCATTCTTTGATCCTGACTTCTTCGCCCATAAAATAATTCGATTCTTGTAATACATTTTTGATTTTAAATCACTTTTCTTGATCAACTTTTCGTATTTTCCCCCTTGTTTTGGGTAAGTAATTTTTGTTCTATAATTTGATCGATTTGAGGCGTGTGATTACCTGAATTTGCAGAGGAAGTGAAGAAGAATAAGTTTGGAGAGAGAGAGAGAGAAGACAAGTGTTAAGTTTTGTTAGGGTTCTAATGGAGATGATAATTGGCAGACGGCGATTTTACCCTTGAATGTTTTAATAACAAAATAAATTTTTTTTTTACCCACATCAGCTGAGTTATACCCCACCGACATGACAAGCTTAATTGAATGAAATTGGAAAAAATTAATAGTCTAATTGATAAAATTAAAAGGTGAATCACCGAAATAAAATATAACCTATAATTTAGGGTATTAAATTATATTTAAGCATTTTTCTTAATATGCGTGAATTTTAGAGGGAGTAATATGTTTTAGTATATTTATACTTAGCAACAGGTTAATAATAGTCAATAGATATATTATAGTTTGTAAATTTTTAGTATAGGTAATAGAAAACTCAAACCGATCTCTCATACCAGCCAACCACAAAGCTGCAAAATTTATTACCTCCATTGTTACCGGCAAGGGAATCACCCCACGGCGGCGATTAATGGCGGATGTCAACCCCAGCAATTGGACCGTATAAGGCACAGCTAGTACCTAGTAAGGTTTGGACACTACCTCACTTTCTTCACCAACTAAATAATAGAAATAAATGGGGGATGCAGATTCATACCGTGAAGTAAAGCCGTCGGATCTCCTGAACCAATTGGAATTTATTTTGGAATCTGATTCTTTAATGTAAGTCACTTTTCTTCTTCAACTCCATAGCTGTATATAATGCAATTGCTGAGAAGGTGTTTGTTAAAATGTCCAACTGAACTTTAGAAATGGTCTTTTCGTTTGGAAGGAATGGGAGGATGGGCGACTCACTTATTGGTTGTCTTTTGTGTGATTTTATGGGTTCATGAAGTTAGTAAAATTTAGTATTCGTATTTTTTTGTCTGAAAATTTGAAATCCTTTAAGCCTGCTTCTAACATGTAGATTATTTATCTATTTTTGCATTAAGATGTCCATTTTATAGAGGCCTTTCTTGCTTGATTGTTTATTATTATAAATTATGAAAATGTCAACAATTAGTGTAGCAAATTTACAACTTTCAGTTAGAAGCTTTCCACATGTAAAAGGAAAAGAGAGCATGTTGGAACCTGTTTAATTTAACTTTTTAAGTTAAGAGAAAAGTAAATATCAGTCTTATTTTTTTTTCTCGATTACCAATAAATCCGATTAACTTTGTTATAATTTTTTATGATAGCTTCCATTAGTTTTTTTAAAATATTTTTTTAATATTAGAAGAACAAAGAAGAGGGGATAAGGAGCCCACCCACTCAATAACAAGTGGAAAAAATAAAAGATAATGCTAAAATGAAGCAGCCCAAGCTAAAAAAGAAAAGGTATCCTATCTCGCGGCAAAGAAACGATAGAGGACTGTCCTAGTCAAGCATTACAGTTGTTTCAAATTCATTAAAAAATAAAAACAGATACATGCTTCCAAAGATCTTACCATCATTCCTCGTACCAGGCCTCTGAACCGAGTTAACAACAAATCCTTCATCAACACAGGACACACCTTCACCTCCCTCAACACAACAAATATAGGGTTTTACAAAGCCCAAGCAACATGACTATGTAAAAATAAATGAGAAAGTGTCTAAGCATTTTTCTTACAAATAACCAGTGTTCTAAAAATCAGTAGGCGGATCTAGGCGGCAAAGGGGGCACCTAGCGCCTAGGTGGATCTGACTACCTCTTCATTTCCTAACTACAAGAAATCCGAGTGAGTCTGTATGGCATCTCTTTTATTTTTCTCTCGTAACTATTTATTAGTGGGCCGACCAAATTGAAACTTTTCTCTCTAATTTTTTGCTTCTTAGTGACGAGAGAGTTTTCTTACATATGAAGTACAGAAAATTGTACATTTGAAAGCATACTAGTTTTGTTGATTGTATGGTCAATGGTCTAGTCATCGATTTATAATATATAAACTTTATGAGTCCAGTACCTTTTTTTTCCCTTTTCAAATTCATTGCTTCCAAATATTAAAAAAAACGCAGATTATTGCATCTCTGCAATAGTAGATAGTAGTATGTACATCTTAAACTTATCTTCTTTTATCATACCTTAACATGCCATTGATTTCCTTCATTATTTTTTGCGGCGTCAGTCCTTGGTAGGTATAAGTTTGATAAATGCAGTATCTAATTTATCCTCTGAAAAATTGCTCTATCCATTTTTTTTGTATTTTTAATCATTTCCTTACGTAGATAGTTCTTTTCACTTGCATCCAGTAATGAAGTGGGGTTCATTCATCCATCTCAGTTTGTTGCACTGAGTGCAGAGGCTGGTACTCCCCTCCTTTCATCTCTCAGAACCGTCCTTCAACTTGAAGATGAGAGTATTAAATTAAAACTATCAGAAACCGCTCCTTCAAATTTGGTTTTCTGGAGTAGAGACCATAAGCTGGGAATCTCAACTGAGGCTCTTCTTCCATTATATAATGCCGCTAAACATGCATTTATGGATGCAGTGGGACGTTATAAAAATTGCAACTTGCATGTACAGAAAGAGGAATCTGGAGAGGAAAATGTGTCAAGCCACTCTTCATGTTTCCAGCACATCACTGAAAGTGAAGTCATGAATCATAGTAGGGCACTTTTGCTGCTAAGCTGTGATTTTGGCACTGCATGGAATATCAGGTTTCTTTCATTTATATCTTGTTCATGCCTATACTTTTGTTCTCTAAATTCGTAACGCTTTTTAGTTGTTGCTGACTTCCTTTGTTTAAGTCTAATGTTTAACTATCTCGAAAGCTCTAATGGAGTGTTTCTTCTCACATGTAGTTTCGTGTCTCTTGTAGTTGGGCTTTCAGTCCAGTATCATTATATTGTTTAACTCTCTACTTACTGAAACATGACCTTTTGTCTTGCAATCAGCTACTCTAGATTCTACAAACAATATTTTCCATGCTCTGTGAGGGTTTCCTTCTTGTTTGTGTAAAAAGAACCTTGAGTTATTAATTTGGAATACCTTGTTATTCCCAAGCACATCAGGACCTCTGGGGAAGTGGAGATGCTTCAATACAGATCTTTTAAAGAATAAAATGTAAAAAGCAATATTCTAAATTATATTATCTGAGCACAATATAATTTCCCACCGCATACCATTAGCAAGTATATTTCCTCCGGTGTTCTAAAAATCGTTAAGCGGACCTAGGCGGCGGAGGGGCTGCCTAAAGCTTAGGCAGTACTTAGGTGTTTTCTTAGGCGGACTAGGCGTTTTCATAGGCGATCTCATTTATTTATTTTTGGCAAAAAGCACCTTTACCCCAATGTGGTCGTCAAGTTGTAAGCATTGAGCCATTGTACTTTAAAAAAATGCAATTGACCCACTGTGTTTTTTAAAAATTTAAAATCAAGCCATTCCGTCAAATTTAGTGGATGTCTGTTTATTTATTTCTTACATGGCATTTTAAAAAAAAAAATTCAAGAAAATGACGTGAATCAAATAAGCAGACACACTTGGATATGGTATGCAAATGCTAAAAATGAGGTAGAAAATATTTATAATATGTATAGTATTAAAATAATAAAAAAAGTTAAAATATGTATAAACTTAAAATAATAAGATAAAAGCAAATCTTCACTCCCTATAAACATTTCTTCACAGCCGATCTAAACAAAATCATCATTCTCTATAATTTTCTCATAGCATACATACATAAGTTTGGGGTTCTTCTTCACATCCGATAAAAAAAATGAGCTTGGCATAAGGGTTTTCAGATAAAAAGCTACGATCTTGTTGCCCCTTTTGGTGTCGAATAATAGAACATCGCAACTCCACTAGCTTGTTGTCGTCCCATTTTTTGACTTGGTCGTCGGCGAAGGAGGAAAGAAGACAAATTTGGCGGCCAACTGAGAAATAAAACACCCCATTAACCACCACCCCAAGATTGCCCCTGAAGACCCAACTCATGAATGCATATGTATATATCTACATATATATTTATACACCCCAATATTATATAAGCACAGAGAGAAAATGGTGTCTGTACTTTGCACTAGATGGGTGAGGTTTTAGAGAGAGAAAGATGGATTTTGTGGGTTTGTGTTAAGTTATGGGTAAATGAGGTTAGTTTCAATGGGTATTGAAAATGAGAAAGGGGTGAGATTTCTAGGGTTTTGGCGAGTTTTTGTTTGGCTACATTTGTGTAAAGTGGGTGAGCTCGTGAACACAGAATATTGAAATCCCAATCGATCTCCCCTGCTCTCGAAGAATTTCTGGGCACAAATCTGAGAACATATCAAGCTCATCTGTTGCTACTCCTAGATTTGAGAATTTTTGGACTGGTGGATTTTTGTTTTTGAAGATCTGATGAGATTTAGAAAATTAGAGGGGATTGAATTGATCATTGGGTTTGAAAAAGTGGTTTGAATTGATCTGAGAGATTGTTGGGTTTGAAAAAGTGATGAGATTTAGAAAATTGCTACTCCATTATGAGTTTTGTACTTAAGAAGCTGATCTATGCAAGTAATTTGAATTGATTTTATGGGTTGAAGATGAAGAAGAGGAGAGAGAATTTGTTGGGTTGTAGATGAATAAGAGGAAAGAGAGAAAAAATCCATGTTGGAAGCCATATCAGCATTTTATTGTTTTTTCATTTTTTTTAAAAGCCAAGTATGAAAATAGAAGAAAGATTTTAACTTCTGTCAAATTTTTTGGACGGAATGGCCCGATTTTAAATTTTAAAAAAACGCAGTGGGCCAATTGCATTTTTTTAAAGTACAAGGCTCAATGCTTACAACTCGACGACCACAAGGGTAAAGGTGCTTTTTGCCATTTATTTTTCTAGTGTATATACTTGTTATATTATACAAAATATATAGTATATGTACTTTTTTTTTTAATTTTAAATGAAACATTACCAAAAAAACAATCTTTTATGGCCTAACAAATTCATTCAAGTATTGTAGAGCTTAAAAATAGAGCTTCAAAGTAGAGGTTTGATTCTGCTTAGACGGGATCCTAGGTGGGGATTTTTAGAATACTGATTTCCTCCTAATTTAAAAAGATGCAAACTTTAGTCACATGGAGGTGATACCGTAAGACTTGCAATTATTAAGGACCATATAATTTTATTACTATTAGGTGTCCGACTTTAGTCTCTTGTTTTTATTATTTAATCATTTTACCTTAGAATTTATAATTTTTATTTATTAACCACCATTTCAATATATACTGTTGAATTAAGGAATACTTTTCCCTATGGCTTCATGACAGTAATTAACACTAATACTTTAATTAACACAACTTCAAAAGTTTTTCTTACTAGTACAAGGTGTCTGTGACAAGAAGTTAATAGGCCTCGATATAGGTACAGGCCTCGATATAGTGATTCTCTAGCCTTGGGAAATGGCACCGGAAAGCCTAATGGGCATGTGAGGGAAATTTATTAACTGCATGCATAGTTCCTATTTGCTAAGATGTAGTCAAACTCTTTTACTTTTGAGATATAGTAGCACCCACTCTATTATGATGCATTGTTTATACCATACAGGAAGCTAATTGTCTCAAAGGAGCCACATCTTACAAGACTTATGGATGAACTTCTTTTGTCAGAGCTGGTTCTGTCATATTCATCAAAAAGTGAACGCACTTGGAGCCATAGGTAATATAGTGAGAGAGGTTTCTTTCTATTTATGAAGTCAAATTAGAGATTTATGTGTATTAATGCAACTTTGTGACAAAATAAATTAGAACTTTGACTTAAATCAACACAAAAAGGCCAATATTTCAATTTCTTAAAATTTTGTGTTTTTGGTACTTGGGTTTTGCTATGCTTAGTTGTTCTAGATTAGTATATATGTTTATGATATATACTTTGAAATCTTTTTTAAATGATCAATTAAGCTTTCAGAGTGTTGATCGAGCCCAATTCTTATTTATGTCACTTGTTGATAGGCGATGGGTGATCAAGATGATTGCCGGAAAGGGTTCAAATCTGAAAGACATCGTGGAAAAAGAATCCGAGTTAGTGAAAAAAATAGCAGAGGTATACTTTTGGTTCAGTAACTGAACACATTAAATGTTTAAGTCTTATTGATTGTCATTTCAAGCTTTTCATTGCTGCATTTGTTGCATTTTTAGGCTTTCCTGTTGTTTCTAAAAGGAGTTGTAGTAATCCTCTTAGTTTACTTGAAATGATATAAGTTGCTTCCTTGAAATCTCTTTAAGAACAATTCAAGGTTCTATCTATAGTCTCTACTTTCATTGGAATATCTTTCATTCGTTAACCTCAACTTTCTCTTGAAAAAGTATGAAGAGTTGGCATTGTATTATTTGCGCCATGTTCACTTGGAGTTGTTAGAAGTAGATCATGACTCAAAATCTAGTTCTTGTGTGGTACCAGGAATATGATAAATATGACATCATTTTCCTTACCTTCAAAGCATTTTAGATTCAAGGTCAATAGCTGCTCACTTAAGTCACTAAGCTAATATACTAATTTTCATCTCTTTCTTGAATAATCAACAGTAGACTGGGTGGATTACTCTTATAGGGAACTTGTAATGATCGCAACAATCGAACAATATTTGTAAATGAGATTATGTGAAAATTATTTAATAAAATGAGTTTTTATTAATAATTTGTGTTTTATGTGACTTGTGGTCATTATTTGATGGCGCTACGAATTATGTGCGCGTATTTGAGTTTTTAGAGGTTAAATGTGGAATTTTTTTTTTGAAAAAAAGACGAAAAAACACTATTCACGCTAAAAACGCAAACTCATTTTTTCGAAATTTCGAATTACGACATAGCGTTTATTCGGAAAAGGGGGATTGGTGGCGAAATTGGATTTTTGAAAATCGAAAGTCGGTTTTTCGGCTAACCGAGTGAATTATGAAAAGTTACTGAAAAGGTTAGAAAACCTAACTAAATAAGAAATGTCTAACAAGAATCTAGTTGGACTAACTGAGCCTAAGTATTTCATGGCTTGGCTAGGAAAAGTCAAGGCTTGGCTAATTGAGCCAAGAGTGTAAGTCAAAAGCTAAGCTAAGTGTGAGAATGGCTTGGCGAAGTCTAAGCCAAGGGTTGAGCCAAGTGCAAGCTTGAAAGTGGCTTGGCTAGGAGGGAAGCCATGACTCGAGTCTTAGAAGGCAAATCTAAGACTTGGAGCCAAAGTTGCAAGTTTGGTAAGATAATTCACATGATGACTCATCTACGTAAATAAGATGATAAAGGAGCAAGGGGCATTTTGGCCACCAAAGGCCACAAGTGGCCGGATATAGAGAGCAAGGGGGGAAGGATGGTGACTAACAAGCTTAAGGTGGCAATGAGCATTAAATTGTTGCTTATCTTTTGCACCAACCCAAACCAAGTGTCATCTTTCCATTCAATAACCCCACATGAGTTAGATTAACTCTAAAAGGATGGTTAAGTGTAAGATGATTTGATTAAATCATCCAACACTTGGCTCATTTCATGGTTCAAGAGTTGCAAGCAAGATAAAGAAAGAGAGAGCTAAAGAGAGAAAGACTAAAAAAACTAGAAAGAGCAAGAGAAAGCTCAAGAACATAGAGAGAGATAAAGAGAGGGGCTGGACCTTAGAGGAAGAAAAGGAGAGTAAGGATCTTGGATAATCAAGCTTAAAAAGAAGAAGAAGAAGAAGAAAGAACTAAGAAAGGTAAGAACACTAATTCATCTATTTTATCATTTTCTTTTAAAACTTTATAGTTTTTTAGAGAAGTGCTTTGTTGGTGGATGAATTATGTGTGTGAGATCATAGATCTTGGAAAGATAAGATTTATGTGTTTTATAAGTGTAAAACATCTTAAACAAGCATTACAAGTGAATCAAATGATAAAACTTAAGCCCAAACACGAGGATGGTTAAGCAAGACTGTAAATGGACTTTCATATTTATTGTCCATGCGTTGTTGTATGATTTGAAAAGATGAAATCATAGATATGTAAGTTGTGGAAATATTCTAAGTGGAATGGAGGAAAAATACGCCATAACGAAGTTATGGCGAAATTTTTCGTAAAAGGGTGTCACTAAGGAAACCCTAACTTGGTACTCTTTTTAAACCAAGTCTACGGGTAGTTAATGTCTCTGGGAGATTATTTCTTTCAGGGAGATATGTGGTTTGGTGAATATGTGGGTCGTGGGCTCAAGTGAACAAGTTATGAAGTTTAGAAGATTTGTCGTTAAAACGTTTTTCGGTGAAAATGGCTCCCGTAAGGGTTTTGAGCCTAATTCCCGACAAGTTAGAGAATTGTGAAAATTCCGAGGGGAATTGAAGAATTTGTTGCAACTTACTAGGAAGAAATAGACGCAAGAATGAGTTCGTTCCAATATCGGACAAGTAATTTATGATGCTTCAATGTAGACGTGTTGAAACTGTTCGAAACTGAAGATTTTTGAAAAACTAAGTTTTTGACTTATTTCCATTTTGCCCACTAGCGCCGGGGCGCCGGTATAGGCTTAATTGTAGCGCCGAGGCGCTAGGCCCCAGATGAGAAAAAGACTGTTTTGATGTCCTTTACTAAATTGGACATAACTCTTTCGTCCGAACTCCAATTGAGGTGATTCAAGAGCTTCAGAAAGCTAAGGAGTAGAACTACAAATTTCATTCTTTAAGTTTTGAGAGTTGAGGTCGGGATTAAGGCCTAAAATGGGCATCTTTAGGACTGTTGTGCAATAGGAGGCAAATCGTGATGGTTTCTTTTGACCATTGTGGTGTCGGGCCACGTTTGACTAGTATTTTCGAGTTCTAAACATTGGACCTTGGAGATATATTCTAGAGAAATGTAAACCAAGTTTTGGTAGGTATATGGGATGCGTTACTCATACGTAATGGCGTATCGATTAGCATTTGGGATAGAGAAGTCGGGGGTACGACGTACGAACGTCGAAACTCCGAGTGAATGTTAATAACTTAAATAATATTTCGATTCTTATGAGACGGACATTATAAAACATGAAATAGAGTTAAAGTAAACCATGATTGACGTTTATACGTGGCTAATTGGTATGTTTATGTGCACTAAATGGGGATAAATCAACTTTTGGTACTTGTACTGGGACACGACTTACAATTTGGTACCCGAAGTGAAAAAAGTTACAAACTAGTGATTATACTCGAAAAATATTACACTCCGTTAAAAATTAAAGACACGACTTACAATTTGGTACCCGACGTGAAAAAAGTTACAAACTGGTGATTGTACTCAAAAAATGTTGAAATCTGGTGCTTGTACTTTCCAATTTTTAAATAATTGTTAAAATTGATTCAACGAGAGAGACAACATACAGAGAGAGAAGCGAAGTCCACGCGAAGAAGATCCTCGATGTTTTGTTCAATCTTTCCTTGCCTCCCACATCCACACCATTGCTCCACAGTGGCACCGACTTGGGAACTCTGGTGTAATCCATTCATTTTTATTGCATGAACTACAATCTTCTTCCCCGATTTCATTTACGATTCCACTCCAAGACGAGCTCATCCTTTCAATTAAACATGAAAAACCTTTAATAAATATATAAGGAACCAGTAATCAATGGAGAATCGAGACAAGAAGAATGAGAGAAGAAGAAGGACAGAAGAAGAGAACCCTAATTTTCAAACAGAATAAAGATGAAACCCTACTGTTTAATGGAGTGTAACATTTTTCGAGTACAATCACCAGTTTGTAACTTTTTTCACTCCGGGTACCAAATTGTAAGTCGTGTCCCTAATGTTTAACGGAGTGTAACATTTTTCGAGTACAATCACCAATTTGTAAATTTTTTCACTTCGGTTACCAAATTGTAAGTCGTGTCCCAGTACAGGTACCAAAAATTGATTTATTCCGCACTAAATGTGTAGGACTGTTAAAGGGCGATTAACGCTAAAGTTGTCAAGACCGCTAAGGCAAGTATTCTAACTCCATTCAATCTTCATTTGAATGTTAGTTTAAAGTATGTGGATGTATATTCTTATGAATAATCCTTATGTATGCTTCAGTTTACACAATGTTTAACGGTTGTGTAAACATTAGACTTATACACTCTTTGTTGGTTGTATAAGTGTTCAGCTATGCTATAATGCATCAAATGTTTAAAGCTTTGCTATAACGCATGAATTGCTCGAGTTTTCAAGTTTTGATATGCATGAACTGTTTAAGAAGTATGTCAATGTCATTTGTATCGGATAGACACCTGTTAAAATCTTTCAATGATCTAGATATGATCATTTGAATTGTTCTCGAGTTTAAGTTTCCAAATCAATTTCTACTTGGTACGAAATCAGACTGAGAATGAACAACCCTAATATTGAGGAAAATGTTTTATGTGTCGACATGTAATGTCGAGTACGTGAAACGAAAATTAAGTCGTTCGCCATGTAGTATTATTAATCAATCAGGTACAAATGGTGATCACCCAACGTATTTCTCGTGAGTTAAGACATTTACACAATGGAATAATTTATTTAAACCTTTTCGAAATGAAATGAAAGTTAGAGGCCTTATGACCGCTTAGCTAAAGTTACTACGTTGTTTCAAAAATATGTTTTGAAAACAAAGGAAGTAATTTCCTATCATTTGAGATCTCTTCACAACTTTTGTTCAGTTGTTGAAGGTTTAGAAGTATAAATGCATGAATCTTGATTTTGTTGTTTAAATGCAACTGTTATACTTATTGGGCAGGTAAATGCTCATTCTTGCTTAAAATTAAATGTTTTCAACGAAAACTGAGCGTGTGGAAGGTTCAGGAAAGGACAAGGGTAAAGGAAAAATGAACGAATAAGAGGACTATGGAACCTATTTGTAATAGATAGGTTTATTGTAAATAATTACGGTTTAATTATCATGTTAAAAGATTTAAAGGTCATAGAACGTGGGTATATAATAATAGGCTTGTAATAATTAGTAATTATTTTCCTATTAGCATGAATGCATGGTCAGATGTATGTTAGTATTAGCACTGTGAAACTCAAAATCCGAAGTTTAAAGATACTCGGATTTGGGGGCGTCACAGAACTATTTCATTAATAACTGTTAGATATAAAATAAATGTATTGAGTATTGTTACTGCGTTATTAAAGAGTACTAAAGCCTTGTATATAGATTGTTAGTTGAGTAGTGGCCAAGTATGTGTGGGCACCAAGTATACTTAGTGACCAAGTTCTAATAATAATATAATCTAACATACTCATGATTCTAGATTAATCTTCTTACACTCCCCCTAAAGTTGGAAGTCATATATTATGACTTGCAACTTGTTACATATCATAATTTTAAAAATAAAAGACTCAAACTAACCATATCACAAAATTATTTTATCTTCAACACTCCCCCTCAAGCCTTCTTCAATTTGCACGTTTATTTACTTTACTTCAAAAGTTAGATTCATACATCCACTTTCCATGGATATCATGTGCCAGCAATAGTGGAGAACACTCGGTCTCCTACAACAAATGTGAATGACTTTCTATCCTTCAAAAATAACTACGAAGGCCTCTCAAATAAATTGAAGGACACACGCCTTCCAAAAATTTCAGCTCTATACAATCATTACTTTCCAATCAACTATTTACATATTTCAACCCAAGAAATTAACTACTACGGACATATCATTCTTGTTAAGAAAAAAAAACATAAAACAAGGAATCTGCATCTTCGAAAAGAAACCTCAAATCTAGGCAATGGAGTACTAGAGCACCAACTTTAGCAACGCATGACAAAACTCAAACTACAGCTCCAACAAAAGAACTAAAACTGAATTCTATTCACCTAACATTTTTTCTTTAAGATGAAGTTAAATAATTAAAATAAACAATGCCCGACGCTGGCTATATGCCATTGGCGGCAGAAGTAATACTTTTTGATTTGATTGCCAAGATCAACTAAGTTCTAATACCATGTTAGAGATAAAAGTAGATGTATTGAACTATTGTTGTTGTTTACAGAAAGAACCAAACCCTTATATAGGCTACTAATTGAGTGGAGGCAAGTATATTTGTTCACCAAGATGAACTTGTAGGCCAAGTATACTTGGTCTTGATGACATAAAATATTGGATATATAATAGTAACATCCCTCTACCTCAAAGTCTTATAACAATAACTTCAAGTTTGTTACAAATAGGATAAAAAGTTGACTACAATGAAGCGTTAAGACAAAGGCATGTTAAATGCACAAGGGCGGCATGCAAATTGCTAGCGGCACAGGGCGACACACGAAGTGCTGATTGCACAGTGGTGGCACGCGAAGTGATGATTTATGATGACAATACCATGAGAAGGATGAAACTAGAACCGAAGCCAAAATAAAATTTGAAACAAATCGAAGCCCAAACTGAAACCAAAAACATGATCAAAAGCTAAAACTGAAAATGAACTTACGATCGAAAACAAAACAAAACTTTTGGAGCACAGAGAAAAGAAAGATAGATTAAGGCAAAATATATTATCCCGCCAACGGCTATACGCCGCTTGCAACAAAAGTATTTCTATTAGGATCTAACCTATAGCTCTGATACCATGTTAGAGATAAAAATAGATGTATTGAAATATTGTTGTTGTTTACAAAAAGAACCAAACCCTTATATAGGCTACCAGTTGAGTGGAGACCATGTATATTTGTTCACCAAGATGAACTTGGAGGCCAAGTATACTTGGTCATCAAGATGACATAATAAAATATTAGATATATAATATTAACAATAACCTGATTTTTTCTTCTAGTAAACCTCCTCAAGTTGTAACTAGGATGCAAACAAGAAGATTATTTGGCCACATTCTCTCTCTTTCCCTCCCATATTTCTTTGTAATCTCTGCAACCAGATACTTAAGTGCAGTTTTCTCATTGTTAAAACATGAAAATATATAATTGCTTTCACTATGTAAATGTCTCGATCGCATTGATTATCATAAATGCTCAGTTCAACTTGGAACTAATCATTTAAGTTTCCATGATGCTACATTATTGGCTTGCAAGTCATTTTGCTGTGACCAGGATATGAAAAATATGATGTTGCGAATCTTCTTCATGAGCTTCTGTTCAGTTACAAACAGAAAGGATTGGAGGATCTCTCTCTCTCTCTCTCTCTCTCTTCTGATCACATACATACATTAGGTCTTCCTTCTCTTCTGTTCAGTTTCTCTTCCTTATCAGCACATGCTCCATAGCGGAAATTATACATTAGGTCTTCCTTGGCTCAATTGCAATGTAACACTATTTAAGGTTTTGGCACTTTATACATGATAGGGTTGTTACCTGTAATACCAAATTTATGTAGGATGAGTGTGAGGAACACTCTGTATAGGCTTCACTGCCAAAATTGATATTTATTTGTAGAAATACAGGATTTGATATCTGTGGTTGTGTGGCTAGTTGTTGAAGATACCAAGGATTTTGAGGGTAGGGTTTGAGGCCATATAAATAACTTAAAAATTGGATGCTGTAAACTGTATTGAACCTGTGACAAAATAGTCTTCTTTAAAGGGAGTCATAAATTTCCAGGTTAAAAAGCGAGTAAATAAAAGGTTGGAGGCTTAGAGAGTAAAAGAATAAACACACCCACACACAGGAAATAAAAGGGAATAAAGAGTAAAGAGTAAAAGGAAAGAAGAAGAGGACTCACTTATCACAGAAAAATTAAGTTGAATCGAACTTGTCAAAAAGAAAACAAAAAGAAGAAAAAGAAAAAACTAGGATCGAAGACTCAAGGACCGTCTGTATATAGTGTTATTAAAAAATATTTTCTGTTTTCACTTTCTAAAAGTTCCGAGAATTTTGTTGTACTTTTGTTTGCAGGAAACACATCTTAAAACAACACTCTGAATATATAGTGAGAGGTGGTTAACACTTGAGATAAAAAAATATTATTCTTATTTTTCCGTATCTCAATATCTCATATAATTTTAAATAAAACTAGTTAAATTTTTTTTTTCTACTGTAAAATATTTTTATTTGAAGAAAATTTTGATAACGTAAACCGAAAATTAAGAACAATAATAGAATATGAAAACAAAAACAGAGATGGTTGGTAACACACCTTTTCGTGTTTTAACAATGATAAATAGTATATACCTTGTTTGTTATAGACTTGTAGTGTACCAAATCTAATGGGGTATGGACTTCAATTTTGAAAACAGCTGAAAATTCATTTGTCTTAACACTATGATCTCAAACAGCCTGGTGATCCTTCCGTTCCCCCTTCGGCCCAGTCCAAAGGAAACCATTTATAATAGTCTCAGGAGAAGTAGTCAGATCAATAGGAAGCTCAAAAAGAGACAGGTAGTAGATTGGAATGCTGGAAATACAAGTTTGATTCAGTGTGCTTTGGTCCTAGTCCTAACAAAAAGAACGAACCCTTCCACCCATCCAATCTCTTAGCTATACTCTTGATGACCGAATAACAAAATGATTAGAAGGATTACCACCTAAAGTTACCACAAGGTAAGTTGATGGATACTCCTGAACAATGCAGTCTGCCAAAGAGGCGTAGACACCTAGAGACTGGGTATCTAATTACTGTTTGTAATACTACACTTGGACAAATTAACTAAAAATTGAGCAAGCATAAAATTAAACAATCTAAGATCTCAAGTACACAACCCCTTCTCCTTGAAAGCTAGCTAGCAACGTTCCAAAATCTCTCTTCTATAGTTTTATGCTTCTTTGTCTTGAGCTTCTTCTGCAATGCATAATGGGAGACTCTAAAAGCTCCAATTCCATTGATCCGCACATTGTCTTTTAAAGAATGGAGGTTGCAGCAAAAGGTTTGGGCATTGTACTAATTCAATCTTTCCTTTTCTAGCAGAAGTCAAAAATGAATTATCGTGCATGGAATCACCGTTGCTGGTTAGTGTCCTACATGCCAATAGAACAGGTCTGCTTCTAAATTTTGGGATTTTTATTCCACCAATTGTGGAGTGCAGATAGAAAATTTAGGTGGTAGAATAATATACTTTTGTTCTTACTGTCATTGATGTTTCTCATTAACTTTGCTAGATATGATTCATTTTTGTGCTTTGTATGTGGTGCATTTGTTCCTAGAAAGATACTCGTATTTAAAATTTGAAAAATAGTCCTTGAGTTACTTTATGCGGTTCTTTTGTGCTAATGATTTAAGTGTGTTAGGTGCTGTATGAGTTACTCAGTAGCCGAGATTGGGCTGGATTGCATGTTGCTGACAACTCTTGTTTTCACTATCGCACAGTGAGTCTCACTCTGTATTCATATCTGATAGTATTTTTTCGAAGTCTAAGTAAATTATGATAGTATTGAGTTGCGCACACACACGTATATGTTTTACCATCTTTAAACAGGCTGTGAGAGTGCTGCATGGTTCACAGAACTTGGCTTCAGCTTTGAAATTTTGACTCAATGCAACGCTGTCTAAAGGGCTAAAAAATTGAAAAGATCATATTTATTATGAATGAACTATAAGTAATAAGAATGTTAAACAAGTCATGCAAAACACATAATTCTTACAATAGTATACAGGCACTTGATATCTTGACCTGTATTATAGAAACTAATAGTTCAATAACAGATATTCCAGTACAATCCAAAATTATTAGTGATGGGGACTCCAAGTAAAGAACAAAGAAGAGATTTTTTATATTTATTATTTGGAGTTTTTATTATGTTTAATATAAAAGTAGTTGATGTAATTTATGTATTTTATTTATTAGTGGGGATTTAGGACATTAATTAGTGATTAAGAATTATTAATAAAGGTATTTTAATCGTTTAGTACTTTTATTATTCCCCAAGTAATATTAGGGTTTTGAGTCTCTTTAAATAGTGATGTAATCCTCACAAGTCTTGGAGACTATATTATTGATATTGAAATTGATTATTTTATTTATACCGCAGAGGTATCCTACCGTAGATGTATTTTATCTATCTTGGTGTTGTACGTGGAGTTGATACACTTGAGAGATCCTAGTGGTTTAAACGTGGAGTTTAAATCCTAGTTTAGTTTCCATTAATTCTTCATCTCAGATCTGTCCTGCATCATTTTTGGAAAATTAGAACGTCAATATCAAGATGAACAAAGAAAAGCTGAAGCAAGGAAATGTCAAAAAGGTAAAGCAGGAGAACTTCAAAAGGCCACACATGAAGTGATTTCTATATGTTCTTCTATGCAATATAACATCTATTTATTAAAAGATGACATATCTTCTATAAAAGAAGGCGTTATTGATTTGCCGACACATCTTCAAGCAGAGCAAGAGAAAGAAAAAGAGGATGTTCCAAATTTTGGGGCTACAGAGAGTTGTGACATGTCTATGGAAATTCTTGAAGTTTCAAAAGTTGAACCAGAGATTGTGTATGAGCAACAAATTTTGAAAAACTCTAAAGTTAGTTTTAATCTATTCGTTACCGAAGAAAGGATGATTCGAGAAGTTGATCCAATTCAAGTTGACATTGTTGACTTCGTTGTTCCAGAAATCTTCTTTTAACCACCTTTGAATACAAAAGCAATGCTCTCATCAATTCTCTTCCAAAAAAAATTTGAGCCTTACCGCGTGATGATGTCGTCAAAGGCGTTTCAAGATGTTCTTCTGTTGCAGAGGAGTTCATGGCTTATTCTCTCATATTATAGAACTCGAGGTCGATTTTTCTCCAATAAGAGGAGAATGACGGGGACTCCAAGTAAAGAACAAAGACGATTTTTTTATATTTTTTATTTGGAGTTTTTTATTATGTTTAATATAAAAGTAGTTGATGTGATTTATGTATTTTATTTATTAGTAGGGATTTAGGACATTAATTAGTGATTAGGAATTATTAATAAGGGTGTTTTAGTTGTTTAGTACTTTTATTATTCCCCAAGTAATATTAGATTTTTGTCTCTCTTTAAATAGTGATATAATTCTCACAAGTCTTGGAGACTACGGATTATTAATATTGAAATTGATTATTTTATTCATACCGTAGAGGTTTTTTATCTATCTTGGTGTTGATACATGTAGTTAATACACTTGAAAGATGTTAGTGGCTTAAACGTGAAGTTTAAATCCTAGCTTAGTTTCCGTTAATTTTTCATCCCAGATCTGTCCTGCATCAATTAGACAAAGCTGTAATATAAGTAGGTCACTTTCATGACCAATATTCCCTTCACGGCGGTCTTCTTGCATGCTGACATCCAGTATCTGTTTGTTTGGAGGCATTCTATAAAGTGATTTGTTTGGAGGCATTCTACAAAGTGAACTATGTGTATAAATCATAAAAGTTCCACCAATTATATTTGGTCAATCATTCCCCTCTGATTATATGTATAAGATTATAAAATATTTTGTTATCTGGTTAACATTTAGAATTCACAAATGAACAAAACCATGTTCTTGGACCATTTCAAAAATTGGATTTTTCATTCTTATATTGTCGTGTGATAATATAACATATGTATTTATGATGCATATAACATTTATTTTTTGGTGATCGGTGATGTATATGAAATATTTGAGCATGTGTAATAGGACAACAATAATAGTAATAGTAATAATAATAACTTCTGAAGATTTAAACGAAACTGAAATTAATTTATAATAACACTTAATTGTGAGGTAAATAAAAGGACAGGTTTGTATGAAAAATATGACAATTTGCATACCTGACTCTGACATTCTGTATCTAACATACAAGTGTCAAGAATACATAACATGCGCATGAGTTTGTGTGTGTGTATATATATATATATGTTATACATACACAGATACACTCACAATTGAACATAATATGTAAGTTTAAACTATTGAGACAGGCACCTGAGGTCTTGTGAGGATTACATATTTGCTCTCTTTCTATTTCTGAAACCTAATAGAATGTTTAAATAGTGAAATTTGAAAATATAATTTTAGTGTATTTTAAAAAGTAGTAAACCAACATGTACTGAGACTCAGAAGATTGTAAAAACAAGAAGTGAACAGAGATAAGAGATATAACAGTAGATCAAAGAGGGCTGGTCATCATCTTCTAGTGCCTAGTCGAAATTAATAAGGATATGAAGAAGGGGCTGGTTTCTTTGCTTGCAAACAATTTCGATTATATTAAATATGTTTGATTGAAGAAAGCTTGGTTGGTTTCCTAACATGAAATTGAAGGAGGAGAGAGAAATAAAATTGTAACTATTCAAAGAAAATATTATAAACATATAATTCTACCTGATAAAAAAATATGCGAAAATTCTTCATCTGAGCTTGTTGTGACCGGGACAATGAAATAACCACAGTAATAACAACTTTAAATTAAAACCATAAAAATAAAATATGAAGCTGATCCTTTGAAAAATATTTGTCTCCTCCCTATTTGAAATGTTTCACTAGCAGCCTAACAAGTTTATATATAATGATTACAGGTGTTAATTATTATGGGTCTTGGGCATGAAATGCTGAAGTTTGTTAAGTATACAAACAGTGATTTTATAGTGATGTTGCTGAATCAATTTTCTCACAATTATAATTGGCAGCGGTTAATGCTCAAGATGTTAGAGGATTCATGGTCTAAGCAAGATTCAAAAGCATTTTCTGCTTATAATGCAGAGCATGAACATTATAAAGTTTATAAGGTATTGAATTTCATTTTATTTTTTTTCTTTTTTGTTTATATCTTTAATTGGGATTGTCATGAACTACTTCTTCATTCTGCAAGACTTCTGCTCAACTCCATGGTTATTCTGTATACTCATTATGCTGTTTGTGTGATGGTATTAGCTCTCTTATCAATTGCTAAGTTCAACTCAAGAGAAAGACATTTGATCTTAATTATCATTACGCATACTTCTTCTCCAACCACCCCTCTTTTCCAATTGCCAAATATGTTATAAGTTCTGATTCTTCTTCTTCTTGGTCAGTTTTAGACCGGCTTGACATCATAATATCAAGCTGTGTTTTAAAAAAGCTAACTGGGGTGCATTGCGAGGTGAGACGTAGCAAAAAAGTCCAAAATGCAATTAATTGAGTGGGAGGCTTGAGAGACGCAATTCTTTTGACTTGGACATACGTGTTTTGTGCCTCATCACCCAAGAGGAGCTATCTTTTAAACCATTGGAAAACATGGAGTAGAACAACAAGTCCCAACCTCACAAAGTTTTCTTGTAAATCCTCTATCTAATTTGCATCAATTACAGTACTAGCTTTTGGTTGCCTTCTTATATATGAAGACTAGAGTTCCCTTGAAAATTAAATCAGCTCAACACAATGACTTGGTCCAGATGTATAAAGCTCCTCTATCTATGCAAGTATGTGTATGATTTGCTAGGAGAGTGGATAGGCTATGCAGCAAAGAAGGCTAGGTTGTGTGATTTAATGCTGCAACTATAGCAGCTTACACCTTAGAGGACTCCAGAAATAAATTACTGAAAAGATACCAAAAATAAGTGGAGTACAAGATAAAAGAGCATCAAGGAAATCCCAAGGGGTTCAAATGCTAGTGAGCTAAGTGATGAGTGTCTTTCAGGGCATAGGTCAAGGGCAATACACCGGTCTTTTGGGGGCTACCCAATAGTTTACTATACGATTACCTGGTGTTCGTGATTGGTGGGTATTACGTGCACCAGTGGTTATCCAGTGCATAACCTAAGGGCAGCGACAATGAAACCTGTAGCTGTTACCCTTGGGGTGTAATAAAAAGTAAAATAATAGAAGAGCTTCATTGGGGCTACCACTTCAAAATACTCATAATTCCTAGTCCTTAAAATAACAGAAGAGTCAGCAGCCAACAATTAAATAATTATTTGTATCTAACCTAGCAACCTTAGTAGTTAGTACTGCCTTAATATACCAAAAAGACAAATACAACGCTAACTTAACTGACTCACATGTCAGGTGCACAAGCTTCTAAATTATTAATCCTGTTTTGCTAATCTTTTCATTCAAATACAATTTCTTCATTTATGGGAGATATTGTTATTCATACTGCTTAATGAATCATCAAGATTCAATATATTTATCTACTTCAACATAAAAGTAAAAGAAAATTAGATTCTATATATTTATTTAGTTTTTGTATTCAGATGAGCTTTTTTAACATCTCCCTCTTCTAACTGCTACTAGATGTGCCTGCCTTATTAATTGTTACAGTCTACAGAGGAATGAACTACATAAAATTCTGGTTTACCTTTGTCCTGAAGGCAAATGTTGAAATATCAAGTTTACATGAAAACATGTAACTGAGAAAAATAATAAGGTGATGATTTTCTTAATCCCATCGAAGAGGTCTAATATTTCAAGAAATTTAGAAACTTTGGGTCATATATCAACTCCTTGCTTGAAAGGAGAGTTTTGTTATATTCCCTCTATTCCAATTTCCAAAATATAAGATCAAAATGATTCAAAATAACTTTTGGAAGTATTAATATACAATGGAGTATTTCATTTCTCGAGAGGATAAGCTATTTCTTAACTTTTACATTATATTAAATTGATCTTATGTTTTGGAATGAGTATTATTTACATATACTTGTGGAAGTCTAGGTATACACTTACAGGGTTGCATAATAATATAGATTATTTTTAAGACTCGAGAGTATTAGGCAAACATTCTGTACAAGTTGGAGGATTAGCCTGATTAATTTGCTTAGCAGAGATAGCCTATGTTACTTGAACTCTTCAAAATGCTTAAAGTACCCGTGTTGAATACTCGAAGCTTGGTTAAGGGTATGGGATGTGCCTGACACTTTCATCCGACATGCCACTAACTAGCATCTCAAAAACTCAAATTTGTTATAAAGATCATACATAAGACTCTCATAAAATGTTCTTTTGTTGCATAATTGCTTCAACATAAATAAAACGGATACACCAAAATTCGTTTATCCTTCAACATAAATAACAAAATACCGACCATATCCCCATGTCATTAAATATGGAAAATAGATGACTCCAACATGTAGACACATACCCACACCCGACAATCTTGCCATTTCTCTGTAGCATATATTGTAGCTTCTCCTAGAAAAAAAATGGAAAAGGCAAGGAAAAAGAAAAGAAAAGAAATGTAAAAAGAAAAAAAGATAACGGTGGTAAAATTGTATAGATGTTTAACAAAACTATGTATGTTGGGACACTTCAGATATTTGTGAAAATGATCATTGTAAAAGATCAGCTCTGCTGATGATGAGGCTACTCCAGTGTTACGAAAAATGTTGTCAACTTTCATATCAGTTTCATATGCATTGTGGAAACTAGGTCGTAATTTACCGGCTGTATGGCACATTCCATGATGATTAATCATGACGTCTAGTCGGTAACTGCTTGGCTTGGCCTTTGGAGATAATGTTTCTGTACTTCTTGCTTCTATAAACTCTTAAAGCCATTTTGATATGTATAAACTTTTAAAGTTTATAACTCATTTTTTTGACAATACAGGAAGAGCTTGAATGGAATGAGATGTTGATAAAGCGTTACATAGGAAGGGAGGTACTGAAATTAACCAAACCTTTTCTGATTTTTGAGTACTTATTCTTAACTAGTTAACTAGTGGGAGAGCAATCTGATTTCAGTTTCATAAGATGGATTAAGCTATGGTTGTATCAAATTTACATTTCTCTTAAGACCCAATAAGTTTGGTGCTCTAAACTTCATGTTTTGGAGTGTATCCTACAGAAATGGCTCTATTGGAAGGTGCCTTAAAACAATATGTAACTGGCTATTAATCTGCACGATACTCAAAAAGCCTATCAATGAAATAAGTTTTTTGAATATAATTCTAATAATAATTTTTTCATTCTATGTAACTTTTATCTACTATATACCAAAAAAATAAAATAAGCAAAGATTCCATAATAGGGAAAGTGTTCCAGCTATTAACTGAAAGAAAAAATAAAATAATAAAGATGATGAAAAAAAAAATATTAATGTAATAGGCCTAATAGCTTTATCATATCTAGAATCAATCTCAAGTAGTTTAAAGTATGGGGCCAAAATGTAATTTGCAATACAATTAATATATTATGCGTTTTAAAATAGTTGCAATGGAAGTGGAAAATGGTGCTTTCAAATGTACTTAAGTGGGCATATAATGTTCGAGAAGTAATAGTCCTTCTATGATCTATATATTGCCTTTAAACTACTACTAAGATACCCCTAGTGGGTATTTAACTTACATACCCCATATGGTTAAAACATCCATCTATAAGTTTTTTGTTTTGTTATTTATAAATAAATTCAACCATATTGATGCAAAGAACATATAAAAATATGAGTGAATTTTCATATGATAGGTAATGTTTATCAACGACTTTATATTAATGAAAGTTAAACAAATATAGGCCCTTGGGTAACATACTTTAGTTTTTATGGTTATAATAATGGTGTTGTTTGAATTAAATAAAAGTTGGATTTTCTCATATTTTTGCACTCTTTTTAGATTTACAGTTATATTTTGTTAAAAGATCTAAATAAAGTAATTTTAAAACACTAAAGCTATATAATTTAGATACCATAGTGGGTATCTCCCACAGACACTTATATTTGTAATAATTACAATAATAATAATAATTACAATAATAATGATGATAATAATAATAATTACAATAACAATAATAATAAAGTACTAACACATGGTAATATTATTATTTAGAAAAGTAAACTATGTAAATCAAAAATAAAAAACTTGATACCAGTTAAGCCTCCTTTGACAATTACTCCCTCCGTGATAAAATTAGAGACCCAATCATGGGTGAAATAAATCCTGTTCGGATTCGGATCTATTATAACATAGCCATAAGGCGATCTCATAGTTCCAAGATGCATGACATAGGAATAAGTACCCCAAGGCATAGATTGTTAGGTATATCTTGAGTTGGTACCAAAAAGGATCTCAAATAGCTGTAAAAAAAAGGTTCATATGAGAAAACATACATCAATGTGCTTATGCTTGAGCCTCCAAGATAAAGGCCATTTGATCCCTATCAATGTTTGCACTTACGAACTAATAGATGTAGACAAATAGCATGACCTTCCGTTAAAATAGGCTAGAATTCCAAAATTAGAGATACATATTCATTTTCAATCAATTCAAGAACTAGAGATACATTCCTATATGTAAAGCCCTAGATGAGTTTTGCAGCGCATGTGGTGAAAGTAGAGATACCAATTATTTTTTTAATATTCATAATGTCAACCGTTAGATTCTAAATTGACATGTGTTACACACAAACAATCACACATATGTACATGCTTGTCAGAATCTGGACAAATAGGATTGCAAGAGAA
This sequence comes from Panax quinquefolius, assembly GCA_020205615.1. NCBI lineage: Eukaryota > Viridiplantae > Streptophyta > Magnoliopsida > Apiales > Araliaceae > Panax > Panax quinquefolius. The sequence continues at coordinate 96,784,968 of CM035158.1, read as the reverse complement.
AGTTCTTATGAAATTAAACAAAGTATCTAATGAGGGAAAAAATCAATCAAAGAAAGTAAAAGGACAATGGAAAACAATTGAAGTCTAAATGAAAGTTTTTCACAGAAGTTAAGTGTGTTCATCCATATGTATTTGTTTTTGCAATCTATCAAACAATTGATCTGCTACTGAATATATTAAAAGCTTAATAATACAAGAGCTAAACAGTAAAAAGAGAAAAAAGAAGAGCTAAACAGTAAACACTATATATAAGCAACATTTAGAGAAGGGGGAAAAGAATAAAAATAACAGCATTTACAACAAATTGGATGTAAGATAAATGGCATCATGTGTTACTACATATACATACTATTACTATAGCATCACTAATGGTACAGATGTTTAGACAATCTAGTCATCTGTCATCTGTCGTAACTTAGTGATAATAATAACAGAGGTTGGTCAGATTTTTTCATAGACCAACTTGTGTTGGGTTTTCTCAAAATAAACTAATTCATTTAAGCTTTCTAAAAATATAATGAAAACCTGCATATAGCTATTAGCAATGGCGATATTTTCACACTATTTTGTTGCAACATAGCTATTTTTTCCAAGTTTTAAGATATTCCCATCAAATTCAAACGAATTGGTCTATTTTGAGAAAACTCAACACAAGTTGGTCATTCCAATGAGGGATTGAGGTTGGTTTATTCACATCAGTCTAGTACCATGACCATCGAATATGGATCAATATGATCGAGTCTTATTCTGAAGTTTCATTGAAAAAAATGGTTGCTTATATAGGGCATAGAAGCTTCATCGAGTATAGTCAATAGTGTTTGCAAAGAATTCTGTAATGATCCTTTAAATTTTTCGTATGGTTTCTAATTTCCTTAGTAGAATCTGCGATGTTAGTCAAAGTAACAGAAAGATATGGTGGGAATTGGAAACATCAATAACAAAAGAGAGTTTAAATAACAGCTTGGGCTGTTGTGAAGGATTTGCCATGTGGAAGCCTCTCATTTGAGAGGCTCTGGTTTTACTATATAATAATAGATTGGCTTTATTAGCTGAAGAAACATTACTAAATGCCTTTGATGCTTCGGTGTAAATGATCCAAAGCTTGTAAATTGCTTTTCTTCTTTCTTTTCCAGCATGTTTTATTTCGGTATGAGAGCAATATAGGCAAACCTGATTGGTCAATTATCGTTTCTAACTTGTGCTGCACTGCTGCTTGCATGATAAGGCTGAATAAAGTGAATATAGATTTCTGTATTTTTTGCTTTTAGGCATACCCTAATAACAACCAGAATACAATGGTCTTTACTGATGACACACAATGTGGATAATATTATTTTTCTATCAACACCTATAAAAGCCAATATGTACCTTTCATTACCTCCTCTCCTCTTTATGTGAGTTTAAGTGCAATAATGGCTGTGAATTAATAATTTCATTTGTCAGGCACTATGGCTTTATCGCCGTTTCCTCTCCCTGTATTGGATAAAGCATTTTGCGATGAATGATCTTGATGCATCCTCCCATTCCGATCAGAAAGGAAAATTAACGAATGGCATTGACACCTTTATAGATAATGAATTACAACTACTCCGCTCATGCCTAAGCTTTTCCGATAATGACTTTGAGGATTATGAAGCACATGCTATGTTTTCTGCTACTTACATCTTGTGGATTACCAAGGTAATAGATTTTCTCCAGCATGTATGGACCCTTTACAACTTATTTTTGAAATGAAATTTATGTGTTCCGTGTATATGTAGCAATTCTCTCAGTATCTTGGGATTGAGCTACAAAAGAAGCTAAGACCAGGAGAACTAGACAAAGTGCTAAATAAATTAGGCCCAGAGAACACATTTCGTTGGAATTCTTTTAAGTACTGTGTGGAGAGATTTAACCTGCCATAGTCATCTCTCCAAAAGGTAATCCTAAACTTATTTTTCTGCATAGAACATAAACACATAAGTTGATATAAAAATGGTATACGTAGACATACAAGGTGTGAAATCTACTGGTCAATCTATCTGTATATAAAGATAGAACTACCATCGAACATGCCCATTTATGAAATTAAATAAACCATTCTCCCCTGATTCAATGTAAAAGTAAAGTGGTACATAGCACAGATCCATGTATTATGATGTATTTATACAATTTTAACTAACCAAATGTTATATAAGTAAAGCATTCCATGGGTTGTTTTTGCACCCACTGCTTCATCAATCTTATTAATTAGCTTTACCTGTTGTATTTGCCTTCCGAGGGTAAATTGCTTACCTTTTCCTAACATTCAGTTAATATAAATACTAGTTTGCATTTTCAAAGTCAATTTGAGATTGTATTCAAAACTGATGTGATTCATTTAATTTTTAAAACAATAAAATCTTGTAATTATTAGTATTATTTAGATAATAGTTTATAATTTTCATAATTTACTGTATAAAACTAAATTATTTCACATTAATTTTGAATTTGAAAATATTTTAAATTAACTTCAGTAAGCTTGTATTAATACTATATTTCGGAACAGACGGAATACTATTGATAATAATAAAAAAAAGTGAATACTTGATGCAATTTCTAATTCCTTGTAGGAAAAGGTTTCTTCCAGTGACAATATTGCAACTTTCAACTCCTGAATAATCACAGTTACTTATTTCTACTTCACTCTACATGAAAATAAAAAAAATGACTTTTATGCACCCCTGTAGTTGCTAGTTTCACTGAAAGCAAGTAAGGAAAAACTACAGTTTATCCTGAGGGAACCTGACTATTCCAGATCCTAATGGGACCCAACTTGATTTATATATATATATATATATATATATATATATATATATATATATATATGGGGTTCCATCCACAACAACTGATTGTTGTAGAGCAATCTTTTTTTTTGGCCTATTGAAATTTTGGCTAGAACAAAAAAAATAAAATTCAACAGGTCAAAAAAGGGATTGCTCCATAGCAACCGATTGCCGTGGATGGAATCTCTCTATATATATATAATAAGGATTTTAGGCTCACCCCAAAAAAGCTCACTCAAGCTCACTTATAAAAATTTATTTCTTTTTTTCTCTCCTCACATTTATCAATAAGGATCAATATGATGCAAGTTAACATGCAGGATGTATTGTATGAATGAAAAATAGTTGTAGAAAAGTAACGTAAAAGAATTTAGGACAGTTACAATTTGCATAAATGTGAGGAGAGAGAAAAAAAGAAATGAATTTTTATAGGTGAGTTTGGGTGAGTTTTTTGGAGTGAGCCTAAGATATATATATATATATATATATATATATATATATATATATATATATATATATATATTCATAATGATGCAAGTTAACATGCAGGATGTATCGTATGAATGAAAAATAGTCGTAGAAAAGTAACGTAAAAGAATTTAATTGAAGGAGAAGAATTCAGGGACCGGCGGGTATGGGAAAATATAGCACATTGGCAGGACGGGCAGTGGCGGATTCAGCCACTAGTGGGGTAAAATTTAAAAAAAAAATTCTCAATAACAAATAAAAATATAATACAATAAATTACAAAATTAAATAATGCTCGTATATTGTTTATAATAATATTTTTCGAGATTTCATATTTCAAATTGTTGCATGATAGTCTCATTTTTAATAATTATTATGTTCAATAATATAAATTATTAAACAATCATTCATCCATTTATTTTTGAATTTCTTTTTTTTATGGATCGACATTGTTACAAAAATATCATAATAACCTCATTTTAAACAATTACAAAAAGGCCGAATGAGAGTGCGAATGTACCAAATATCTCCGAAAAGGGAATTTCTCCACCCTAATTCACCAAAACAACCAATTCATGCTAAGAGATTACAAATGAACTAAATTTATAGTGTATATATATAAAGAAATAGATATATATTACATAGTATATTATTATATTACTTCCATTTGCCAAGCGAATATATAGTACATTGCCAAGACTGTCATTGACGTAATACCAAGATTAGACATGATAGCCGCGACGAGATAAGTGAACTGTTTCGAGTTCTTTCTCTCCATTCTCTCCTCCGCACGAACGGATAAGAACTGTTTCAATTTGGGGCTCCGATTTGCCACCCTCCACCACAAAACAGTATGTCAAGCTGGGCTTTCTTCGTAATCTAAGAATTGTTGTGTCCAATTTGCGAAATGAAGGAGAAAATAGCCAAATAAGTGTGACACTGGAGATGGGTTTTGTGACAAACAAGATTTTGTAATTTTATTTGAATATTTATTGAATTAAATAAATATTTTTCGATGATTTAATTATTGGATTAAATAATTAATTGATAAAATTGTGATAGATTAATTTATTTATGTGGGTTATATTTATTAAATTAATGTGGAGATTTTTTTTTTATTATTCAAAGTATGTATTTATGTGAGCTTATTGAATTAAATGAAATATTTAATAAGCATAATGTTATTTTAATTAATGTAATAATTAATTAGAGAATTAATAATTTGACATAATTAATAAATGAGAAAATTAATTATGTAACTATGTGAATTAATGAGAAATTATTATATTTTATTTAAATTAAATTAAATAAGATATTTGATTTATTATGTAATTGGGTGTGACATTATTAAACTATACTATAAAGGATTAATTAAATTAAATGGGAAAATCTTCTAATAAGTTAGCCAAACAAGGTCTTAGTGGAGGTTGAGAGCAATTAACCCATGATTGAGTATGTAAGACCTTAACTTATTATAAATGAAATTAAATTTCCTCTATTTATTATTTTGAAATAGTAAGGGTTGATTTGATTAATGTGGTTAGTTGTGGGTAAAATGCGCAAATATTTCAAATAAGCAAGTGGTTATAAAATATTCATTGTTGCCGGAGAATATTCGTTTGGTCGTGGAATATTTTTATTGTCGGATAATATTAAATGACGTGACGGTAGCCTTATTTTGTAGGGCCCATAATGAGAAAGTGATTGGATGAAAAAGCACAAGTATAAGTTGTTTATAAATAACTTGGCGTAGTTATTACAGATTAATAATTGTTGAAATACTCGGTGGTTAAAACAAGAAGCATTGCGGTATTGCACCAATTATTGATTCTTACGTAAGAAGAATAATTTTTACGAGAATTCATCGTTCAATATTTTATTTTATTGATTCAATAATTGCTACGTTGATATTTTATATTATTGTTGTTTCAATAATTGTCACTATTCAGTATTTTCCATTATTAGAGCAATAGTTCATATTATTTGAATAATATTATTAGATAGCATTATTGGTAATGTCTAGAAAGTTCTGTCTAAAGAGAAGTTTGGTCACCTAATCATTGCGCCAAGAAGAGAAATCCTTATTAGAAAGCCCTCTTTCTTGGGAATAACTTTTGGTTCGTCACAAGATTGTGATTACGTAATATTATTTGTGAATAATTAATTATTGATTTATATGATAAGAAAAATATTCATTTTATGTGGATATAGATGGAAAATTTTTTAAAGTGACAATTGTTGAAAAATTGATATTTTATCTTTTTTGATAAAATAATTTATTTAAATATATTATTATATTTTAATAATATAATAATGGTGATATTTTTACAATGAATGTGGGATATATGAATATATGAGGAGGAAGAGTATTTTTGTTACTAAAAATATTTAAAACATGTTTTTCGTGTTTGTGGACCCCATTTCTTGACTGAAATTTGATTATAGCCTGTAAAATCGTCCGTATGTGGGTTTCGGTCAATTTCTGTTTGGAATTTGAAAAAACTTAAAACTACAAAGTTGTAGAGAATTGAATTTCTTATGGAATGGACATAAGATTTGAATTTTTCTGATAAAATGGCTATTTATTATGAATTATTGAAGTTCCGGATTAATTGATTATTATTTTTTTTGGAGTTTTAAGTGATTTTTACATGAAAAACGTTTTTGTGATTTTTGGTGAGGTGTGTGGCTGATTTTGGACCAAGTTTGTATGCGTAGGAAATTTAATAAAATATATTAATATTTTATTAAATTTTCTGCTTTGGTGTTCTAAGCATTTTCTTATAAATAGGGTGCTTAGGTTAGAATTGAAAATCACACCAGAAACTGAAATATTCTCTCTCTCTATATTATCGAGCGTATTCTTGTGAGTATTTTTGTAACGCCCCCAGAATATGTATACATTACCTATCATGAGTCGCCAAATACATGGTATAAAATACAAATAAAAACTTAATTATACAACTGTCTTGTAAAATACGACAAAATATATGTTATGAGTTTTAATACAAATATTGTTATCTAGACAATATCCACACTCAATGGAGTCCTCATTACATTTATTATCACACTATTTAACAGAATAGTGAGGATTATTAATGCTATCATCTGGATCGTCACTCCGTTTCCCGACTCGTCCCAGCTATATTCTCATTTCCTGAAGAGAACAGTGATAGAAAGGGTGAGTTCAACTAGCCCAGTAAGAAATATTATGACTAAGATAATGTAGAATAAATTATCATTAGTCTTCAATAATGTTAAACTGATAAAATACAATAGATATCAAGTTTAACTGCAGCAGAATAAGCAATCCATTAGAAGAGTCAAATAGAGCATGATATCTACTATCTTCTATGATTTAAAATGTTTTCATCAATTTTTATCGCTGAGACTCAACTTAATAAATAAACCACATCATCGAATCATCCCTGCACTACGGGTCAAGGATATTCATTAAATCATCAATAGTCATGACTATACCGAATAATCCCTGGTCATAATCATACCAAATTCATCTCTGCACATAAGCCAAAGATATACAACAATAAAACCAATAATCAAAAGTTCATCTTTGCACGTAAGCCAAAGATAACTTTCATCACCATATAAGCATGAGGATGATAACAATGATATAAGCATTAATCAAACGAAGACAAGAATAAATATTAAAGACTTTAAATTTATCCAAATATTATCAACCACTTCATAAACTCATAATCTAATATTATTAATATTATAACAATATTTTAATCACTTCTCAAACTTATAAACAATTTATTTCAATTGTTTACACTTTACCACATAATGCATTTAATCATTTAAAATGCCATACTCATAAGATCTCATCACCGGTGATCAAATCCTTTATCAAAAATCTGCATATACCCTATATAGGATTCCCAAGCCATAAAATTCTATTTTTCCAATTTTGTTACTTCACATAACATATTTAACTCATTTACTCATAACTAGATTATTTTTATGAAAAATATCAAATCAGTCCCAAAAATATTTTTTTTCTGGGATTTAGCAGAATTTAGTCCCATATTGAACATATATTTTTCTCGGAATTTTTAAAATTCATTTACTATTTTTTAAAAATCAATTTCTAATTAATTCCTTAAGAAATTAGCTACCTCAAGGTTAACTCCAGAAATTTCCAAATCTTGGCAGGATCTTACACATGTTAACGTGAGCTTCCAGTTTAAATTTCATGGTCATCGGAGTTATAGAACTCCGGTTATAGAGTTTTTCGTCGGAAAAATCTAAATATTGAAATGGTCATAACTTGCTCATTTTAAGTCAGAATGAGCTCATTTTTGGACAGGAGGTACTTTATACCATATATTTCCATGTCCCAGAAGGCTAAAATTTTTCTCACAAATTAAGTGGCCGAAAATTCCCTTTTAAAAATCTGGGCAGTAGCTTTTTCGAAATTGGCAGTTTTTGACTCCTTCGCTAAAATCAGTCCACACAAAAAATCTACAATACCTTTTCCAGTGATTCCACTTGGATAAGTTAGAAAACTTATAGATCTAACTCTAGAACTTGACCACACTCAATAATTCGAAAAATAACAGGAGATATGGTCAATTGAATTTCATGTTCTATTTTCACCAAAATCTGATTTTCAACCCTTTGTGATTTCTAAGAAACTTTCATGTTTTCACATAATAACCAACATAACTCATCATGACAATCACATAATAATTCAATAAAACAAGTTCAAGAATAAATTTTAAAGATTTATAAATTAATTTATCCTGGACTCAATAACGTCCAAATTGTCAACATGATACTGCTTTGTAGAGTAAAATTCAAGAATGCTCAGAAGAATATTTCCATGAAAAGATCTTCGGTTGAAGCGCTAAATATCCAGGATATTCTACTAATTTCATGGAGTATAGAAGTCAAAACTTTAACCAACCTGAGTATAATAGAATATCTTAAATCGCAAATTGATTTTTACTCGCCATGCGGTAATCCACGATATCTGATCATTTCCATAATTTAATAAGGAATGAATACAAAGGATCATTCACCATGCATGTGGTAATACATAGAGCGAGTTATTCCAACGTAATAATAAAGAATAGAATAATGAAGGATTCACCATAAATGCGATAGATCAAGATGCATAAAAGTTATTCCTAACGTAATAATAAATAATGGAACAGTGTCGTGCAGAACGCACTAACATGATATTCGGCTGCGAATAATAAATAATGGAACCAAGTCCAACGTAAACACACGTATATGATATTCCGCTGTAATAATAAATGATGGAACCAGTCCCGCGTAAAAAAGCACAGATGTGATATTAAGCACAGAATAATAAAGAGCGGAATAATAGAAGAATTTCACCATGTATACTGATTGTGACAAACAAAGTTATTCCAATATAATAATGAAGAATGGAAGAACAGAAGAATTTCACCATGTATGTGGTACTTCGCATATACAGGTTATTCCAACAGAATAATAAGGAATGGAATAACAATAGCTCTCTTCATGAATACGAAAGAAATAATATCCCCTACCTTAGAAGAAACTGGATATTAGAATAGTGAGGTAGCAGACTTCTCTTCTTCTTTCTCTCTATAATTTTTCTCTATAATAATTGCTCTAAAGCTTTTGTGAATTGGTGAGAAATGAAAGGAGAATGAACTTCTATTTATCGAAAAATATAGTTTCGATAATTGCACGTTTTGAGGATCGAAAAATTACAGTACAATACCTCCAATTATTCTTTTATTTTTAATTTAGTCCTGCAAGTATTATCAAACTTGCACCACCTCCCCTAATAGTAAATAATGTGAATCAATAGTTATAATCATGTGAAAATACGAATTATAGTATAGTACCTCCATCTATACCTCCATTTTTAACTTAGTCATGCAAGTATTATCAATCTTGCACCAAATCCCCTAATAGTACAAGAATGTGATTCAATAGTACACACATGTGAACAAATAGTTATAATCATGTGAATTAATAGCAATTAATTCCTCATTTATCCGATTAATTACCCGATAACTTCCAGACATTAATTATTATCGAAATAGATGTTGATTTCCACTAACACTAATAATCGCAACACAATGGAACTATCAAATTCATCTTTAATCAACACGAACTTATTCATCATTAATATTATAATTCACAATATTTAACAACTGTGTCGTTCCTGTGAAAGAGGGCTTTCCGATAAGGATTTCTCCTTATTGGGCGCGCGCAATTAGGTGACCAAACCTCTCCTCGATGTAACTTCTAGACATTGTCAATATTGCAAATAATAATATGAATAACTTTGTCGTCTCAATTATTGATTTAATAATATAACATATTATGCGAGATGATAACGTGACAATAATTGAATCAATAATATGAGAGATATGATGCAACAATTATCAGTAGCAATAATTGAGTATAAGCGGAAAGTGACTTCTTACGTAAGCATCAATAATCAAACCGTGTGCTACTATACAACCACGCGCCATTAATGTACTTTTACTACCGGGTAGTTCAGCGGTTTTAACGGTAACACTTTCGCCGATTATTTTATAAAAATATAATTATGTCGTTTTTACTACTTACAATACTTAGATTATGGGGTCCACCAATGATTGTGCCTTGCGTCGTCACGGATATTCCCCGACAAAAAGAATATTCCCCACCAAACGAATATTTTATAACAACTTGCATACTTTGCAAAAAATTTCACATATCACCCTTAACTTTAACCCTTTATCAATTTAACCATTTACGAAATAAAATAATAATCATAAGAAAATTGAATACTTTCATTTCATAAAATTCGGGGTATTACAATCTCCCCTCCTTATGAAATTTCTCCCTTGAAATTTACGTACGTACCTGGTATGATGAGGATACCTTGACTTCATTTCAGAGTCTAACTCTTGAGGTATAACCTTTGAGTGTCGAATAGGATCCTTCTTATCCAAGATTTTAACATGTATCTCCTCATATATTAAATCTTCTGCTATCTCGTCTAGTTCCAATTCAATTATGTGGTTCGGGTCGTCCACATATTTACGTAACATCGATACGTGAAAAACGTTATGAACAAGCGACATACTTGGTGGTAAAACGAGTCTATAGGCCACAGTTCCTACTCGATCACGGATTTCAAATGGGCCAATAAAATCGAGGGTTGAGATTTCCTCTCTTCATCGATTCTTGCTTCTAGAATAATGCCCTCTTGAACCTTCTTCTACACATTCATTAGCTCTGAGTATGTAGTTTGCATGGCTTTAACTTTATCAATTAAAGTCAATTCTAATCGTATATTCGCTATCTTCACGTGGGTCTCTAGAGTCTTTAACTCTATCTTCATCATTTGTAAGTTATACGAAATGGGTTTCTGTGTTAACAACGTCGCACTCGTAAACGTATACGATCTTCTACTCAATGCGTCAGCTACCACATTCGCTCTTTCACAATGATATTGAATGGTATAGTCGTAATCTTCAACAGCTCGAGCCAAAATCTTTGGCGCATTATTCGTTCGTTTTGGTTGAAGAAATATTTAAGGGTTGAAGAAATGAGTTTTATACTGGGGTCAATAAAAAATTCGATTTTACGCTCTAGGGGTAGGCTAAGAAGTCTTCAAGAATACATCAGGAAATTTATTAACGATAGAAATATCATTTAAAAACTGTGACTCTTATCCAAGACTTGGATAACACATAAAATGAAGGTTTCTCCTAACGAAGTTTTAATCGATAAGTCAAAGTCTAACTTCTCTAGAGTTAAATTTAAATGTTGAGCACAAGCAAGAGAGATAAAATAATGGGTAGAACCGGTATCTAATAACGTATAGACTTCACAAGAATTTATAATTAACTAACCCGTGATAACTTTGTTCGAGTTACTCGTTTTTTGATAAGTCACAAAAAATGCTCTCCCTGAAACCACGGACTTTGTTTTGTCCGTATCCGCCTTTGGTGCCACCGTCCCAGCTGGACTTGACTTTGGTGCACGATAAAATCGGGCTAGGTGAACTTCTTTTCTACAACTAAAACATACCTTGCTTTCTTTTCGGATTGTACCTTCCCGGTTATTTCCTCTCTATCATGATTTTCCCATTTCTCATCTCCTGTATTTCAGATATCATTCTAAAATATAGTTTCAAAATAAGGGTTAATTAACATGTCACATATTATCCCTATACTCTGACCGGCCAATTAAATATCAAATAAACTTAGGTAGGTCATACTAGTGAAGGAATTTCCTGTCTCTCCCCTCCTAGTTCTTGTCTCACATCTCAGCCAGGGATCATATCCCTAAGCTTTGATACCAACTGTGACGCCCCCAAAATATGTATACATCACTCATCTTGAGTCGTCAAATACATGGTACAAAATACAAATAAAAACTTAATTATACAACTGTTGTATAAAATACGACAAAACATATGCTATGTGTTTTAATACAAATATTATCATCTAGACAATATCCACACTCAATGGAGTCCTCATTACATTTATTATCACACTATTTAACGTAATAGTGAGGACTACTAATGCTATCATCTGATTGTCACTCTGGTTCCCGACTCCCCAACTATATTCTCATTTCACAGAAGAGAACGGTGTGAGAAAGGGTGAGCTCAACTAGCCTAGTAAGAAATATTATGACTAAGATAATGCGTAATAAATTATCATTAGTCTTCAACAATGTTAAACCGATAAAATACAATAGACATCAAGTTTAGCTGCGCAATGAATAAGCAATCCATTAGAAGAGTCAAATAGAGCATGATATCTACTATCTTCTATGATTTAAAATGTTTTCATCAATTTTATCGTTGAAACTCAAATTTTAATAAATAAACCACATCATCGAATCATCAATGCATTACTACGGCCAAGGATATTCATTAAATCATCAATAGTCATGACTATACCGAATAATCCCTGGTCATAATCATACCAAATCCATCTCTGCACGTAAGCCAAAGATATACAACAATAAAACCAATAATCAACAATCCATCTTTGCACGTAAGCCAAAGATATACAATTCAATAATCAAAAGTTCATCTTTGCACGTAAGCCAAAGATAACTTTCATCACCATATATGCATGAAGATGATGACAATGATATAAGCATTAATCAAACGAAGACAAGAATAAATATTATTAGATGACCAAACCTCTCCTTGACAGAACTTCTAGACATTGTCAATATTGCAAATAATAATATGAATAACTTTGCCGTCTCAATTATTGATTTAATAATATAACATATTATGCAGATGATAATCGTGACAATAATTGAATCAATAATATGAGAGATATGATGCAACAATTCATCGTAGCAATAATTGAGTATAACCGAGTGACTTCTTACATAAGCATTAATAATCAATATCGTGTGCTCTCTTATGCAACCACGCCGACATTCATCGTTTCTTTTTACTACCGGATAGTTCAACAGCTTTTAATTGGTAACACTTTCGCCGTTATTTTTATAAAAATATAATTATGTCATTTTTTTACTACGACAATACTTCCGTTGTGGGGTCCACCAATGATTGTGTCGTCGTACGGATATTCCCTGACAAAAAGAATATTCCCCGACCAAACGAATATTTTATAACAACTTGCATACTTTGCAAAAAATTTCACATATCACCCTTAACTTTAACCCTTTATCAATTTAACCATTTACGAAATAAAATAATAATTATAAGAAAATTGAATACTTTCATTTCATAAAATTCGGGGTCTTACAATTTTGATACTTCGAGTGTTGCTATACGGTGCAAGTTCCTTTCAGCGTTATATCTGATATTCCAGCCAGAAGTACTATTCTTTCGAGGTAAGGGATGTTATTTTTTTATAAATGATATTATTTCTTTCAATATCATTATGCCGAAATATTGGTAAGATTTTTCTTGTGAAATTCTTGTCTTTTAGTGTCGGGATTACTATTCACGTATACGACACTATTCATGTATACGGCGCTATTCACGAATACGGCACCATTCACAGAAAAATTAAATTTTCATTTTTTATCCAAAATATCTATTATGGATACTAGCTTTGATTGTATCCATGTTTTGATCATTCTTGAATTTTACTTCACTATGGTTATTTATGAAGTATTTTTGAACTTGGACTGTTTAAAGTACGACTCCTTATTATTTATTCTTTTGTTTCACTGGATTCGTTTTCTTTAAAATATTTTTCATCATCCTCAGTCCTAAATGATGATATTATTGAATATCTTTGGCTTGTAGTGTAAAGATGGTTGATTTTCTTATGAATATCTTTGGCCCGTAGTGCAAAGATGTACAGGTGTTGAGATGAACATGACCAACTGATGAATATCTTTGGCCTGTAGTGCAAAGATGAATATTTGATTCAAGATGTATATTGATTGATGTTCTGTAGAGATAAAATATTGATGATAAACTTTTAAATTCAGAAGAAAGTAGATTTCATTCTCTCACGTAACTCTTCTAATGAATTATTATTTCATCATGAATATTGATTTAAAACTTGTTGTCTATTGTATTCTATCGATTTTTCCCTGTTGAGGACTAACGATAATTTTTTCTATGTTATCTTAGTTATAATATTCTTTACTGGGCTAGTTGAGCTCACCCTTTTCCTTTTTGTTCCATTTTTCTTCTCAGGAGGCGAGAATGTTGCAAGTACTAGTCGGGGTATGGAATGAAGGTTCTAGAAAGTCATTTTAGTAGTCCTCACTATTTTGTAAAATAGTGTATCAATAATTATAATGAGGACTTATTTGAGTGTTGATATTATCTAGAAGACAATATTTGTTTTTAAACTCACAGTTTATATGTTGTCGTATTTTGCACGATAATTGTATTAATAAAGTTGTAGTTATTTCTGTACCATGTATTTGGCGACTCAGAATGGGTGTTGTATACCTATTTTAGGGGCGTCACAGAGTAACTAACCACCACCACGCCAGTTACTATACACATCAGGCTTATTATTCTTTCACGTATGTTGATTTTTAAATAAAACTTGAGAGCTTAGAGAGAATTCAGAGGAATTTTGTGAGAAACTCTGTGATTGAAGAAGTATCTGAAAAGGGGTTTCATCTCTACTCATCCACACTTTGGGTAATCTCTTCAACCCAATTTCTATTTTACGTTATTAAAGTTTTCATGAAAAATGGCTTTCAAGTCTCTGTTCAAGTTTCTGTAATTGATAAGAGCAATAATTGTGTGTATATATAATAATGTGCTATCATAACATGTTACCTATTGTGTGTAATAAGTTTTATATGTATGGCCCTTATGGGAATTGGTATGCTACGAATTATTGTTTAACTTGAAATTTAACTGTAGATTATGTTGTCACATGTCAAAATGAAGAAATCAAACTTTGAAGGGACTGCTTTAGTGTTATAACGAACCCGTAGTGCCAATCTTCATGTTTTGTTTTCAAAACTTTCAAGAACAGTGAAATCATATAATTTGATTCAAGTAATTATGTGTTTAAACTTGTTAAAATCACTCTATAAAGGTTGTATAATGATTATGTACGAATTCTAGTATATGGGTATGTTTAATTTAATGTATTTAATGATCATGTAATGATAATTTTGCATGACTCTGTGTTCTTTGCGACTGGAAAATCGAAAACTGGAGTTCCATGCCGCGACGCCAACTCCATGCCTTAAGGTCAGCCATGCAATGGGCTTAAAGCCCGCGGGTTAACGCCACCGTGTCAGTAGCCGGGCCAAGAAAAGCTTCTTTATTGGTGGTAGAAGCGCCACTCTGCAGATTGCTCAGAAATGAAATTTTTTGATTATTCATGTCCATGAGTGTAATAGTAACCTAATCTAATGAATATAAAAAATGTGGTAAACATATAATGAGATGTTAACATAGGTTATTATCATGTCGATAAGGCATTTACATGTTGATTGAATTGTTGAACGCATAGTTAGCTTATTATTCGTGTAGTGTGATATTATGTGAAAATAAGCGTGGTAATTGACTAAGTATAGTCATAACCAGGATTTAGACAAAAAGAATGAACTTGTGATAACTAGTTATGTTATAATTAAATGGTATTGTGAATGTAAATGGTATGTAGGATTAAATCAAGGAATGTGTATAATTAACGTGTAATCTACGCACGAGGCAAGTTTCCTAACCCTACTCGTTATCATTATATAAGTTTATATATTTACCTCTTTACATCGAGCAAATTCTTGTTATTATTAATCAAGTTCAAATTGTTATATTAAAGGTTATTAATCTTTCAAAGTATGATTCTGTTATACAATACTTATTCTATTGTATACCTCTTAAGGTTGTTATTCAATTTAAATATCAGTTATTGTTGAACATTGTAAGACTAGTGAACCCTTATTGATTCGACTAGTCCATAGTTGATGACCGTTCTAAATTTCCGAACCCTTGTTGAATTTATCCAAACCAAATTTCCTTTGGTGCGGAATCTAATGTCAAACTGAGATGAACAACCTTGTTATAGGGGATTATTTACGCTTTAGCGTTAAGATATTGTGCACAATATGGTACCAAAGGCTGATCCCCCTAAGTACGAGAAGAAGAGTCCATAGTCTTATGACTGTTAAAGGTGTCAAGTATAAATACTTGACAACCTAGGACATAGTTCAAGGTCTTATGACCCTCAGAAATTCTTTTGATTCTTGTTATTCATTCTTGATTTAAAAGCCGAGTTTTTCTTGTTACAGAAGTTTTTGATTCACTCGCATGTTATTATTTTGTTGTTGTATTATTATACTTGTGGGCAATCGTGCTCACTCTTGCATAATAATAACATTGTAGTTAAGAACGAATTAAAGGTCCGACGAGCCTTCCACTAGCAAAGGCAAGGGCAAGATTAACAAGTGATGAAGACTTGTTGTTTATGTAATTATGTATTTATGTTTCAAACTTATGTTAATGTTGTGTAAGACTATTATTTGTTTATATTTCTGCACTTGAGATTTAAGGTTAGTATGACCTGGGATTGTAATTATTATTATGATGTTGTAACCCTTAAGGGGAGGCTTTATTTTTATCTATTGTATGGTTTGCATTTATTATGGGTAGATAGATAGATGATATTGTACAGTGAACACCAAATCTCGCGGAATTGAAGTACCCGGATTTGGGGATGTCACAGGTTGGTATCAAAGCTGTAGGTTATGAACCTTAGGTGGGGGAACAACCTTAGGTAGTAGCCTTATAGGAGATCGAGAACATAGTGGTGGTAAACTCTTATCGAGTTCTAAGAAATGAAATCCTTAATTCATTGAAGATAATAAAAGATTTTATGTGCTTATGTGATAAACTTATGTGTTCGCGAGTATCGATTAGTAAACTAAAAATTAAAACTGTGTTGTCAGGATGTCGGATGTTGGAGGATCTAGTCGAGCTGGGGAGGAGGAACCTCGAGTACCTACGGAGGAGGAGCCCCGAGACATTCATGTCGTCCAGGAGCAGTTGGTACAGAGAGAGCCATCTCTGTTGATTACTGTTGTTGGTCAGGAGCATGAGTCTGAGTCTGATCCAGAGGAGGATCTTGAGGAAGAAGATGAGTTCCCACTGAACTCTATTAGTGCCGAGATGTACGACACGCTTTATGATCGTAACATAGAGTTACGAGATACTGTTCAGGAGCTGAAGGAGCGGACAGTTATTCAACAGCTTACCATCGAGCAGAGAGATAGGGAGATCATGACTCTTCACACATGTCTGAGAAACGTGGAGTGGGATTTGGTTCACGAGAAGGGTCAAACTGAGGAGAAGTCCGAGGAAATAGAGAAGTTGAAGAATGAACTGAAAGAGAGCTCAGCAAGGTTGACCATAGCAGAGGAAGCTTGGGTAAGGGAATCACGTCGTCCTGATCTTGCAGAAGAGGATTGCCGTGCAAAGAAGGCTAAGTTTGGGGAGACGTATTCTACACTTCAAAATGCAATGGATGAGGCCCAGGATAGAGTTATGAGATACCCAATCCAGTTTGAAGGACTACCATCGTATATGCTAAATCGCAGGACGATGTCCCGCATCATGGAAGAGGAACGTGGCAAAGCTATTCAGCGCCTTAACAGGCAGTGATAGGATTAGTTTAATTATGTGAAAACCTATCTGGTAGTTAAAGATGTAAATTCTGATGTGTTTATAAACAATGGAATATTTTAATATTTTAAATCATGTAGATTCTTTATCTCAGGATAATTGATGTAAATAGCAGTGATGCTATCATATGATGTTAAAACTTTTGATTTGAATAAAATATCAGAGTTTATTGATGTAATGTGTTAAGTGATTATGTTTAAATGTTTTAGTTAAGCCTTAAATATTTAAGGGATTGAATAAAGACCTAATAAGCGTATATTCTTAACAGAATATGCCACCAAGAAGACAAACCAATCGTCGACCAGCCCAGGAATGGTCAACGAATAACAACAACAACGACGCCAATGCTAACCCCGTTCAGCAATTGGTGAACCTATTAGCTGAAGCAATTAACAATCAACCCCAAGCTCCACCAAATACATCGTTCAAGGATTTTAAGGCGGTGGGACCGCCAGAGTTTAAAGGCTCCATGATCTCGATAGAAGCTCAAACCTGGGTTATGGAGATGGAGAAAGTTTTTGACGTTGCCAAAGTCAGAGAAGACTAGAAAACCGCCTACGCCACATTTATGCTGAAATCCGAAGCCAGTTATTGGTGGCAGGCAAATAAGGTCCGGGGAAGAGAAGGCGTGATTACCTGGGAGAGATTCAAGGAGATGTTCTTTGAGATGTATTTTTCGACCAGCTCGCAGAACCAAATGGAGGTCCAGTTTTTGGAGTTGAAACAAGGGAATATGTCCGTATAAGACTATGCGGCAAGATTCAATGAGTTGGCCAGGTTCGCCACATATCAAGTGCATACTGACGAGAGAAAGACAAGGCGATTCGAGCAGGGACTGAAGCCCTGGTTGTATAGCAAGGTGTCAATGTTTCAATTGAACACTTTTGCTGGGCTGCTAGAGAAGGCTATACTCGCCGAAGGTGGAAGCGATGCGGTAACCAAGTATAACCAAGATCAGAAAAGAAGAAGAGTGAAAGTGAAGGAAATAACAAAGCTAGTGGAAGTAACACGGGGGAAGTAATAATCAAAAGAGGAGGTGGACTGACAACTCATCGATTAGAAATCAGCAAGGAGGTCAGAAAAAGAGAATCGAAGCGTGCCAGACCTGCGGGAAAGCTCATCTGGGAGTTTTCATGAAGGGAAAATGAGTATGCTACAATTGTGGTCAAGAAGGCCACATAACACCTAACTGTCCTAACCCAAAGAAGGGTGCCTGCTTCACTTGTGGCTCAAAGAATCATCTGGCAAGAGACTGTCCTAAGAAAGGATCCGGGAGGGCGGGGATAAGGAGGAATAGAGGAAACAAATGGTGGAATCACTCGACTATCACAGACCAATCGCAACCAACCGATGTAACATTCAACACGACATGGCGGTGCGAGAATGCGGTCAGCGCCTCGTGATGTGGTGTCAGGTATCATTCCGATCAATAGAGTTAATGCTTATGTATTATTTGATTCGGGTGCTACTTGTTCATTTATATCCGATGACTTTGCTAAGAACTTAGAATTTCCTAAGGATGAGTTAGAATACCCCATGAACATAGAAGTTACGAATAGAGAAGTGATCCCTATTAAATACGTACATAAGAACTGTAGAGTGGATATTAAGGGTAATATCATGAACGTAGATCTTATCCCTATTCGACTTGGAGAATTTGACGTTATCTTGAGAATGGATTGGCTATTCAATTACAGGGTTGTAATTGATTGGCAAAAGAAGCGTATTAACCTTATGACTCCAAATCTCACTTGGTATTAGTCTTTTGAAAAGGAAAACTTTCTTAGACTTTTATAAAATAACCAATGTGGGACTTGCCTATTAAGATCTCACTTGGTAGTATTTTTATAAGGAAAACTTCCTTAGACTTTTAAAAAATAACCAATGTGGGACTTGACTATTAAGGCCTCACTTGTAGATTTTTTATAGAAAAATAACCAATGTGAGACTTGACTACTAAGGTCTCACTTGTAGTTTTTTTATAGAAAAATTTCCTTAAGACTTGCAATCAACCATATTTTATCCAATTAATTAAGACTTTTATTCTAACTTTGGAACAGATCCTTCCCAACTTATTGATAGATAATTTAAGTTTATTAATATAGAACTTGTAAACCACCAACTATTAATGTTTCCCTTGGGACTTGGCTATTAAGGTCTCATTTGATACTTAATAGTTTTTTTATAAGGAAAACTTCCTTAGACTTTGATAAGTGAACCAATGTGGGACTTAGCTATTAAGCTTTCACCTGGAAGTCTTTTTATAAGGAAAACTTTCTTTTATAAGTGAACCAATGTGGGACTTGACTATTAAGATTTCACTTGGTAGTTTTTTATAGAAAAACTTCCTTAGTTTATAAGTGAACCAATGTGGGACTTGGCTATTAAAGTATCACTTGGAAGTCTTTTTATAAGAAAAACTTCCTTAGACTTTTATAAGTATGTGGGACTTGGCTATTAAGATTTTCCAAAGTATGTGGGACTTAGCTATTAAGATTTCACTTGGAAGTCTATGTGGAACTTTGCTATTAAGGTTTAACTTTGAAACCTTTTTACAAGGAAAACTTACTTAGACTTTTATAAGTGAACCAATGTTAAGGAAAAATTAATTAAACTTTTATAAGTGAACCAATGTGAGACTTGACTATTAATGTTTAACTTGAAAGTCTTTTTATAAGAAAAACTTACTTAAGACTTTTATAAGTGAACCAATGTGAGACTTAACTATTAAGGTTTTACTTGGAAGTCTTTTTATAAGGAAAACTTCCTTAGACTTTTAGAAGTGAACCAATGTGGGACTTGACCTTCACTTGGTTCTCTTGTCTTACCAACATCTCACATTGTCTAATTTGTGTTCTATTGTCTTACCTCTATTTTATAAATAGGGGAGACCACCAATTCAAACTTTATCAAGTCCTAAGTACTCGCTTCTTGTGTTATTTAACTCAATTAGTTTATAAGTGAACCAATGTGGGACTTGGCTATTAAGGTTCACTTGAAAGTCTTTTTATAAGAAAAACTTCCTTAGACTTTTATAAGTATATGGGACTTGGCTATTAAGATTTTCCAAAGTATGTGGGACTTGGCTATTAAGATTTCACTTGGAAGTCTATGTGGGACTTTGCTATTAAGGTTTAACTTTGTAACCTTTTTACAAGGAAAACTTACTTAGACTTTTATAGGTGAACCAATGTTAAGGAAAAATTAATTAGACTTTTATAAGTGAACCAATGTGAGACTCAACTATTAATGTTTAACTTGAAAGTCTTTTTATAAGAAAAACTTACTCAAGACTTTTATAAGTGAACCAATGTAAGACTTAACTATTAAGGTTTTACTTGGAAGTCTTTTTATAAGGAAAACTTCCTTAGAATTTTAGAAGTGAACCAATGTGGGACTTGACCTTCACTTGGTTCTCTTGTCTTACCAACATCTCACATTGTCTAATTTGTGTTCTATTGTCTTACCTCTATTTTATAAATAGGGGAGACCACCAATGTAAGACCCCAGCTTTAATAAATAAAGATGAATTTTTTTCTATAAATATTATTTTTGAATATTATGGAATAAATTTGATATAATGTTATAGTTGTGGGTAATATTTATAAATTTTACAAAGTATGCAAGTTGTTATAAAATATTCGTTTGGTTGGGAATATTCTTTTGTTAGGGAATATTAGTACAACGGCTCAATCATTGGTGGACCCTAATAATGTAATTATCATTTCGGATCGAGAAAACGACAAAAATATTTTATAAAAATAACTACGGAGGTGTTACCGTTAAAAACTGTTGAACTACCCGGTGGTAAAGTAAAAGAATGTCTGGCGTGGTTGCATAGTAGCACACGGTATTGATTATTGATGCTTACGTGAGAAGTCACTCACCTATGCTTTCAATTATTCTTCTAAAGAATTCACGATCGTATCTCTTATATTATTGATTCAATTATTGTCACAGTATCATCTGTATAATATGTTATAGTATTAAATCAATAATTGAGACGACAAGTTATAAATGATTAATAATTGTTGAAAGATTAAATATGTGTTGATTAAAAATAAAATGATTTGTGGTAATATTTATTCAATCCTTAATGTATATAAAGAGTCTGTTATGAGACGTTTGTGGTAAGTTTGATTATTTTATGGGGGGCCCATATGTCATCATCTAAGAGTCTCTTCGTCAATAGTAATTACCTTTGTGAATAGTAATTACCTTTGTCAATAGTAATTACCTTCGTCAATAGTAATTACCCTTGTGAATAGTAATTACCTTCGTTAATAGTAATTACCTTTACCAGACGTCGAACCACTTGTCGTTTCACATTACAGGCGTCAAACCACTTTTCTTTTCACATCATTAGTCGTCAAGCCACTTGCCTTTTCACACTAAGCAGTGCTAAGCTAGAAATCTTCTATAATAGAGGCCTAGGGCTTCATTATTTTCACTTAATTCATTCAAGCTATAGAGAGAAAGTATAGAGAGAATAAGAGAGAAAGAAGAAGAGTATTTTGTTACTGCCGCTGCAGATTCAATCTCCTACCAAAAGTAAGGGTGTTATTCTTTCTTATTCATGAAGAGAATTGTTGTTATTCCATTGCTTATTATTCATTGGAATAACTTTGTATACGTGGTTTACCCTATACTTGGTGACATTCTTCTATTATTCATTGGAACATCCTCGCTCATGTGTTTTACACCGGACCGGTAAAATCTTTATTATTCATTGGAACATCCACGTCGTGTGTTTACACTGGGACTGGTTAAAATCTTTATTATTCTGTTGGAACATCACATCGTGTGTTTTACACCGGATCCGGTTCCATCTTTATTATTCTGTTGGAACATCCGCTTGGTGTGAATTTCACCGACTTCGGTTCCGTTATTTATTATTCATTGGAATAACCGTGCATGCGGTCTATCGCATGGATTGTGATTTCTTTTGTTATTCCATTCTTTATTATACCCAGTTGGTTAAAACTTTGACTTCTATACTCCATGAAATTAGTGGAATATCCTTGATATTTGCGTTTCATCCAAAGATTCATTCATGAAAATATTCTTACGATCATTCTTGAATTTTACTCTACAAAACAAAGATCATGTTGATAATTTGGACGTTAATAATTCTGGATAAAATAATTCTTGAACTTGTTTTATTGAATTCTTATATCATTGTCATCATCCTCATGTTTATATTATGTTGAAAGTCATCTGTGGGTTCAGTAGTGCATAGATGGACTTGGTATGATTATGACCGAGACTATTCGGTGTAATCATGGACCGTAATGTTACAAATGATGTGATAAAAATCCTCAATGGTCAGAGTGCATTGATGGACGATTGTTGGCATGATCATGACCATTAATGAATACACAAATATTCTTGGCCCGTAGTGCATGAATAATTGTGGTCGTGATACTTAAAGAATATCCTCGTCAGAAAAGTGCAAGGGTGATTCGATGATGTGGAATATTTATTAAAGCCGAGTCTCAAATTTATAACAAATGATGAAAACCTTTTAAAACCTAAAAGATAGTAGATTTTATTTTCCACTTGACTCTTTTAATGGATTGCAGATATTCAATATGCTTAAACTGGTTGTCTATTGTATTTTATCGTTTAACATTGTTGAAGACTATTGATAATTTATTCGCATTATCTTAGTCATAATATTTCTTCTTGGGGCTAGTTGAGCTCACCCTTTCTTTCACTGTTCTCTTCAGGAAATGAGAATATAGCTGGGACGAGTCGGGGAAACGAGTGATGGTCCTGAAGATAGCATTAGTAGTCCTCACTATTCTGTGAAATAGTGTGATAATAATTGTAATGAGGACTCTTTTTTTTTTGAGTTTGTATAATATCTAGTAGACGATATTTGTATTTAAACTCACAGTTTATGTCGTATTGTACACGACAGTTATGTTAGTAAGTTGTATTTAAATTCTGTACCATGTAAGTGGCGACCCAAGATGGGTGATGTATACCTAATTTTGGGGGCGTCACAACCAATTCAAACTTCATCAAGTCCTAAATACTCTCTTCTTGTGTTATTTAACTCAATTAGTTTATAAGTGAACCAATGTGGGACTTGGCTATTAAAGGTTCACTTGGAAGTCTTTTTATAAGAAAAACTTTCTTAGACTTTTATAAGTATGTGGGACTTGGCTATTAAGATTTTCCAAAGTATGTGGGACTTGGCTATTAAGATTTCACTTGGAAGTCTATGTGGGACTTTGCTATTAAGGTTTAACTTTGAAACCTTTTTACAAGGAAACTTACTTAGACTTTTATAAGTGAACCAATGTTAAGGAAAAATTAATTAAACTTTTATTAGACTTTTATAAGTGAACCAATGTTAAGGAAAAACTAATTAGACTTTTATAAGTGAACCAATGTGAGACTCGACTATGAATGTTTAACTTGAAAGTCTTTTTATAAGAAAAACTTACTTAAGACTTTTATAAGTGAACCAATGTGAGACTTAACTATTAAGGTTTTACTTGGAAGTCTTTTTATAAGGAAAACTTCCTTAGACTTTTAGAAGTGAACCATTGTGGGACTTGACCTTCACTTGGTTCTCTTGTCTTACCAATATCTCACATTGTCTAATTTGTGTTCTATTGTCTTACCTCTATTTTATAAATAGGGGAGACCACCAATTCAAACTTCATCAAGTCCTAAGTACTCTCTTCTTGTGTTATTTAACTCAATTTTACAAGGCTAAGTAAAGAGTTTTATAAATAGAGTAAACTTTAAGCCAATTCTACAAGGCCAAGTCAAAAAACTGAAACCGATAACTATGAATTGGTTTGTACTGAACTGGTCCCTAACCGATTTTTTTGGTATCAAACTGATCGGTTCGATTCGGTCCAGTTCACCTAAAAAATCGAAATTACCGAATTCGGTGAACACCCCTAATTACAAGGATATAGTTTTGAGACAAAAAACAAGTAATTTGGGACATAGGGGGTCAGATATGAAGAGAAAATGTCAAGTAGGACTATTGGGCATAAAACAATCTTTGTAAAGGACACGAGATAATTTGGGAAGAAATTATTAGAGCGATGTCAGTGCACTGAAATTATTATTTTTACGTGTAAAAATAATATTTTTATATAAATTTCTTTTATATTGAAGTGTGATTTACTTATTATTCATGTGAAATAATTATATGTAAATATTAAATTTCCGTTTGAAAGTATCATGTCCCAAAATCTTAATGTTAATCATTTTTCACGATAAATTTATATCAATAAATATTAACACACATGAATATAAAAATAAAAAGAAATTAAGAAAAATTTTATATTAATTTATTTTATCTTATCATTTAGAGTTTCACCTTTATCTAACTTTATCATAATATTTGATTTGACATATAAATCCTTTCCCCATTTTATTAGTCAAAATCCAACAATGTAATTTGAGAATTATTAATTCATTACACTTTTTGTCATTTCATTAATTTCATAATAATAACTTTCCAGTTTTCCAATTTTATTGACTTAAAATATGTAGTTTTGAAGCGTTGTAGCATGTAATTTAATTTTGATAATCACATTCATACTTTTTACACTATTGATTCCACACAAAAAAA
This sequence comes from Panax quinquefolius, assembly GCA_020205615.1. NCBI lineage: Eukaryota > Viridiplantae > Streptophyta > Magnoliopsida > Apiales > Araliaceae > Panax > Panax quinquefolius. Next base: position 96,759,971 of record CM035158.1, on the reverse strand, counting down.
TATTTTGACTTTTTAAAAGCAATTTTCAATCCTAAAATTTACAAGTGATACAAATACATATTATTTAAGTTAAACTAATCGTTATTATTGTAAATTATCTAACAAATACTCTACTAATTATTATAAAATTTGTTATTTTCAAACCTTACATGAATAAAATTAATTCAAAATATTCTTATAAAATTAATTCTAAAAAAGAAGTGGGAGAAGATGGATTATTTCTGTATATTAATATACTCTTCTTTCCAAAATATTGATTGTTTACAAATTTGTTTAAGACATTAGTAAATATATAATTGACATTATTCATTTATATTTTGTAAAAAATAAGTCTTATTATTATTTTAGATAATGTATAATATTCACAATTTATATTTACAAAAATTAAATAAATTCATATTAATTTTAAATGTGAAATAATGACTTTTAAAATTTTCATATTAATTTTACATTCTAAAATAGAGAGAATATTATTATTATATTAGGGTTAAGTTCAGATGACCACCTGGGGTTTGGGCGGTTTCCCACTTAACCACCTGTAGTCAGTAAACCTACATTTAAACTCCCGACCTTTTGAGTTGAAGTGAAAAAGTGCTTTCCGTCTTAACTCCGTTAGTTGAGTTGGCTAAAGACTAAATTACCCTAATTTAAAACACCCAGCTGTAAAATCATTTATAAAAACAAGCAGAGTAAAGATTTCAAATTTTAGAGGAAGATACTAAGCGAGTAAAGATTTCAAATCTCGTTCTTGAGCATCTCAAATTTATCACTCTCAAAGTGAACCAAATTTATCATAAACACTTTTGGAATTTATCATAAACACTTGTCTCTCGGTAGCAATGACTTGAAGAGACTTACTTTGAGTTCCCTGTTGGTATCTTTAGATTTTGAGTGAGAAAATTGGGTTTTGGGAAGAGAAATAGAGGTGGGTTTTATACAGATGCTCTGCAAATGGGGAAAATCGATCAAGAACTTCCTCTGCATCAACGACAGATTGATGGGGCTTGATTCGTGAATTTTTGGCCCATTCATCTCTTCCAACCCAAACGTCGTTGTTCTCCTCGACGCCAAAAGTTTTCCGCTTCTTTTCGACGTTACTAAGGTAGAAAAGAAAAACTCTTCACCGGACATTTATGCCTCCATCGAACTCACCGGCGGCCACGCCAGTATTCTCTCCTATCTCGATCTCACGAAGCCGACCCACGGAGTTCCAAGCCGACTACATCGAAAGCTATTTGAAAATTTGGAGAGCGAAATAGCTAGTCAAGGCAAATCCAACTTCGGTGAAGCCAACGATCAGCCGTGTTCAACTTCCCGGCTAGGTCACTCCACGATATAAATTCTACCGATCTGAAACTCCGGACTTCGATGCATCCAAACTAATCAGCAAATGGGTTTTGTTCCCTGCGATCCAATCCAGATCAGACAAGCCCAAAAACTCCAAAACCTAATCGGACTGAAGTATCAGAAAAATAAGCTCCCTGCTCAAGGAAGACATTTCTGCCTCTAATCGGACTCCAAAACCTCGCAGATCCACACTCTAAAATCAGCGATTCAAAATCAATTAGGGTTTTCCATAACCAATCGAAGAAATTGACAAAAGAATCAAATCAAAGAATTCGCACATACAATTATTCGTACATAGTTGAATGGGTTTCGGTAATTATACCTTTCTCTAATTAACTTAATTCACATAGATATGTGTATGCTTATAAAGACAGATTGTATAGATCGAAGGGAGAAGAGTTTGCAGAAATTCATGATGGGTCGTTTTTTATCAATTCGAGAATCAGAGTGGGTTTGAAGGGTATTTTAGATATTTTCTCCTGACTTTTTACTGTTACACCCTCTTTTCACGCGTTTTTAGAGTCGCATGCACGCACTGCTAATTAATTTGACGGAAAAAGGTAGCAGTTTCACTTCAACTCAAAAAGTCAGGAGTCTAAATGTAGCTTTACTAACTACAGGTGGTTAAGTGAGAAACCGCCCAAACCCCAAGTGGTCATCTGAACTTAACCCATTATATTATGTATCAGCTAACAGTATTACTGTATAGAATTTATAATAATAGGATAAATTACATATATTTTGATCAAGACTTATCAAAACCCCGGGCTCATCTTTATCAAACATGTTTGTCTTTCAAAAAATCTAGATTTATATATATATATATATATATATATATATATATATATTTATTTATTATTTTTGAAACAGGTTTAGCACGTAACTCTTTTATTTTTATTTTTATTTTTATTTTTTCAGTTTGTTTCCCCGTTACTCGTTTATTGTGCATTTATAACTAATGGAATTGAGCTTGTAGTCAATTAAAACGGAAAGAAAGAGCGGCAATTTATTTGAAAATTCAATCCAAATAAGACCAACTCTTCTCTCTCTTATTTTTAACTTAAAACCGCAATAACAATATAATACTACTATTAAAATTTGTGGTACAAATGTAAAAAATAGAAGACATAGTCAGACTGTCACATAAAATTAGGGAACGGAGCACGGGGCTGATTTAGGTACAGAAACATTTAACACGTTGCCTCTTTATCTCTCGTCTCTATTTTATCTCCTCTCATTTAAAGAGGGTGTATACGCTGTCAAATTTATTTATAATTTATAATTTAATTTTAAAATTATTTAAAATTATTTCTTTTAAAAATAATCAAAAGTTTCAATTTGTAGTTTCAAATTATTTATAAAATCTAATAATTAGATTTGAACAAATATATCACTGGTATTTCTTTATTTATTTTAATAATTTTGAAATATTCATTTTAGTAATTTACCTTTCAAATAAGTGATTCGTAAAAAAATTATACCAAACAATTTTTACTTTTTTACTAATTTAAGTATTTTCACTTATCAAACACAAATTACTTTTTTAAAATTACTTATAATCAAAATTAATAATTACATTTTCTAAGCAATTACAAACTTACTCCTCTTAATGTTAATTCTTAATTATTAACACATTTTCCTCTTTTCAATTGAAAGGACTCTTGACCTTTTTTTTATTTCCGAGCTTTTATTATTTCATAAAAATAGTTAAGGAAAAGACCATAAGGAAATTAAGGATCAAAATCCTTTCCATTACATCTTTCATTTAATTTTCTTAAATATGCACATATATATAGCGATATAAATATTATTTTAAAAATAATAAAATTAAGTCAGTAAATAATTGTATCGCTGATATTATCCTTAACAATAATATTAATACTGATAAGAGAATCTAATCCAAAAAGTAACAAGTTGTCGAGCAATTGCCACATAATTGAGAATGCATTACCATTACTAGCCATGTTAGGTGGTGTTTGATAAAATTGAGTGTTAAGACCGGAACAGTTTAGACGTCTGAATAATATAGAGCATCTGAATAAAATTGTGTCTGAATGAAAACTTGTTATTTGATAATTAATTTTTCCAAAATGTCTGAATAACAATATTTTACCATTTTAACCATCTGAACAGTTTAAACAAAATCTGTTTGATAATCAGAAGGTCTGAATAGTATTTTAAATACATATTTATAATCTTTGACCACAATATGATAAAATAAAAATAAAAACTTACAATTTAAATTAATTTCAAACATAGTATCATGTCCCAAAAATATCAACATAGCATAATAATTCAACCATACAAATTAAATTAACTTCAAACAGTTGTTAAGAGTTGAAGTGCAATTTGTTCACGTAGATTAATCATAAATTCTACGCCTTGATCACCCCATTGTGGTTCATCTTGTCCCTCTTCTTCATTTCCTTCATTTTGCTCCGCTTTATGTCAAACATGTTATCTCGATCATATTGTACAAACCTGGTCCAACAAATTTAGCTTGAATAGCTTGCTAGAATAAAAGGAAGATGTGAGTAAACAATAATCTTCAAACTGTTACCAGAAAGCTAAAACAAATTTATGCAAATATATAATCTTTTCTGCTTATACAATTGCTACTACTAATATATTTAAGCAAGACATACACATCCTTACAAACCTACTGGGTACAGAACCTCCACTCTTTGGGGGTGGCATAGTGGTGCTAAAAGTCATATAATCAAATACATAGTTGTTTGGCCACTGCAATGGCTCAAACAACATAATGATTGTAAAGTAATGAATATATAGTAGTGATATATCAGTATGTAAGGTCATTTTTGTTCTAGCCATAGAGCACATTTGACAAGAGACCCAAACCCTCTTAACTGGTTTTTGATAACAAAAGCAACTGCACCACCATTCTTACCATCCAATTCTATCTTTACTCTTTAGTAGCAGATCAAGAAGCTTTCCGCATTTAATTAACATAAATATTGCAGTGCTCTAATATCAATGTGAGGGCAATCAAGATTTCCAGGTCAATAGCAGTGTTCTAGGTTGAGGGCAATCAAGATTTTCCAGGTTTTGCCACCATATTCAACATAAATGAAAATGGCAAAACCAGATTGAACAAATACACGATTTTCTGACAACCTATTATAGTTTGTCCTATGACTTCAAAGCCATCTAATTTCATAATTGTAACATATAACATGAAAACTACAAAAAAACAGTACAAACAGAGATCTTGGAATTTTCTGATGCATAATGCAGTCTATATCTTATGGCAAGAGAACATTTGTAGAATATACAAATACTAACAGATAACTAACAGATAACTTTTCTTTACAAAACTACACATTATAACAAAAAACACCCAAAACAAAACTATAGAAAAACAATAACAAAAAACAAATTAACAGAACAATAATTACAATAACAATAACTACGTTAACAAAACAGATAACAAATAATAACAAAAAAACCAAAAAACACCCAATTGCAAAAACAAAACAATTAACTGCAACAAATAAATTAACAAATAACAAAACCCAACAAAACTACAAAACAAGGAAGATTTTCAGGGCAAAAAACAGATTACATCAACTGCAACATTACAATTATAATCCCAATAAATTCTATAAAAGATAAAAATAATGGGTACATAATAGTAGACACAATAGCAGAAAATACCCAACTAGAGTGATGAAATTGAGTTAAATCCATGGCCAAACAGAAAGAACACATTGCTACAATTGGTATTATTACTACTGGCTTTGAAGAAATTCGTGGAGAGAAATTTGGGGAGATAGGAGAGAGAATAACGAACAATAGATGAAGAAGGGAGAGAAGATTACCGGCGAAAGAAGACGAAGGAGCAGCAATGATTCAGCGAAGGAGAAGAGCATTAGCGATTCAATGTGAAGGAGAAGAGGCGATCTAGGTTGGATTGGGGATAAAAGACGGAAGAGGTTATTATTGACCCCAAAAAAATTTTCTCACTCAGACAGCCTCTGGATGATATAGATTTATTTTTGTGTCTAACCCATTAAGAGCCATTAAGAGGCAAAAAAAATTTTGTCAAACAAGATTTGCCACCGAATCAGAGGCAAATCCATTAAGAGCCAATAAGAGGCAATCAAACATATCCTTAGTCTATTTTATACCATTCTGACAATAACAGCTCGAATCTAACGTTAAAGAGACTCAATTTATAAAAGTATTTCTAAAATTTTTATCGGATTAATATCAGTATGGGATATATCTCCTCGTCCCACCCTGAGTATATATTGTTTGTATAAATTCATCTGGGAAACTGATAAATCCACTGTTTTTTTTCGCATTGTATCCCCACATATTTGCTAAACTTATTTTTTATGTTCAATTTATCCATGATTGAATGACCTCTCTCTTTCTCTCCCTTCCCCTGCACAACTCAATCTCTACATCCGATTATTCAAATCAATCTAAATTCCTTCAATTAAACAAATTAATTCAAAACCAAAACCATATCTAAATTCAAGTTCTGTTGTTAAAAAATATCTGTAGATAGATCGAAACCAAATAAAAACATATGTAATTAAGTTTAGCAAATATGTGGTCCGAACATAGGATGCGTGCACAAAATATCAAAATCTGATGGCAATATTTGCATGAACAAACTTTTTGGGAATTCTTTCACAGACAACACATCAACAAAAAGTGTGTTACGCTTCAATCTTTGTAAAGGGAGTGATCGAAGTACGGATTCGGTGGAGATAATGGAGGTGCAAAGGAGAATTATCTCAGAGTGTTGTTCTTCACAGAGATCATCGACATCGGAGAAGAAAGAGACGTTGAGTTGGGCGGCCTTATCGGAGTAGTTGGAGCGACGTGGACCAGGACGGTGTGGCCTTGATGGACTAGGGTTTTGGCCAGGAATTGGCCAAAGTTACCGAAACCCACGATGGCGATTTTAAGCTTGGTGGAATTTGCATAGTGGTCGGATAGTCGGGACTCATAATCGAACGGTTGGGCAGCATCGATAGGCCCGGATCACGAGACAGCGACGGTGAGGAGTTTGGGAGGTGAGACGGAGGTGGAATAGCGGAGGAGAAATAGAGTGGCATTGATGGGAGGGAAGGGAGTATTTGGAAAGTAGTTTTGTTTGTTTTGTTAGCGGTGACTGGTGAGGAGTTTGGTTTGTTTGTTTTTAATTTGGATTAATTTGTTTGATCGAAGGAATTTGGATTGATTTGTACAATCGGATTTAGAGATTGAGTTGTGCAGCGGAAGGGAGAGGAAGAGAGATTAAATTTATAATTTAATTTAAATATTTATTGAATTAAATAAATATTTTAAATAATTTATTTATTGAGGAAATAAATAATTGATGAATTGTGATGAATTAATTTAGTAACTAAATTAATTAATGTTAATTGAATTGAATAATGATAATTTTATTTGAAGAATTTAATTTAAGAAAATAATTAAATTAAATCAATTGCTTAATATTTAAGAAGATAATTAAATTAAGTGAATTGTTTAATATTAAATGAATAAATTAAATAAAATAATGTTTCTAATTTATTAATTAAAATTAGATATATAATTATTTATTATTTATTATAAGCATAATTATAATAAGAATATAATTCTTATAATTATAAATTATAAGCTATTAAAGTGGTTACATGTGTGACAAGTGAAACTATATGATATAAATATTATTTAAATAATTTAGTTATGGGATTTATGTGTTAGCCAAACAGGGCCTTGTGGCCTTTGGCTTATTTTAACTAGCGTCTTTTGTTTTCCTTAACTGAAAGAGAACGTGGGAGTAAGTTTATAATTCCTACGCATTATTTTCTAAGGCTTAGCTAGATAAACACAGAGGATTAGAGAGAGCTTGAGAATAATCTCTGTGAATTATTAAGGGTTGAGGAAGGATTCTATCATCTTGCTAGTAGGAAATTCAAGATATAACTTATTCTTAAATTTTTAAGTTGGAGTTTGAAACTTAAAGTTCTTTGTAATGGATTTTTGTGGAATTATTGTTTCATATGTTGATTATGTATATGCATACTCTTGATAAATTAGTTGGTTATCATATGCAATTGTGTAATAGTTATCAAATTCGTGTAAATTTGGGTTTGAGGAAGAAAATGAAATCACAGTGTTTGTGTACATATAAAGTAGCTTAGAAAGTATCAAATTTCTTGTTCAATATGTGATGTAATCTGTAATTTGTTGGTGGATTGTGATAATATATTAAGAAACGAAAGCGGCGTAGTTTAAATCATGTCTATTGGTTAAGAAACGAATTCGTGTATTACTTGTGGCGACAGATTTAACAGTCATGATTGCTATAGGAGACTTGGTATTAAAAGAAGTCAAAGCAGATAATATTACTTGAGATATACATGAAACAGTTTCTATCTTAATGGATTACCTTTGAAAAAGTCCAACAAATATTTTTTTTATAACCGAAGATATATTGGACTATCCTTCAGATTAGTTCTCAAACGGGAATAAATTTTATGATAACAGAACTAATTTGATTGCAACGGTAATACTTTGGGCTATAAACACAACTGAGATATCAGTGTTTATTTACAACACTCGAATTATTTTTTGTACTATCATACTTAAAAAGTTATTCTATTATTCTTGGTGCAATTTCTTAGCCACTGTGCAATTAAAATTCAGATTATTTTTTAGCTAATTTTTGTGAGCTACAAATTGGTGATATCTTTTTTTACTCTTTGATCATTGCATACATTAGTTGAGCCTTGCATTGTTAAATTGCTTATTTACTTTGATCATTAGACCTCTATATTTGTAATCTTATTTTTTAGACTAAGTGTTGTCTAAAGGAATTTAATCCTCGTGGATTAAGGTTTGTTTACAAACAGGTTCAAGGAAGCATAGGTGCTTAAGGGGTGTATTGGTGCACAAGGAGCAAAAGTGCTCAAGTGAATTATTGTAATTCAAGATTTGATAGAATCTGTTTTGTAGCAAGAGTCAATTTAAAGAAATAAAGTGAGTCTCCAATACTAGTTGGTATTGGACGTGGACTAGGCTATTATTATAGAGGGTAATAGCTGAACCACGTTAAAATCTGGGTGTTGATTTTATTACTTGCTTTACTTTAATTACTCACAAAAGTTGGTTAATTGTCTTAATAATTAAAATTTGAATATTTGCATTATCTTAAGATAATTCATTAACATCAAGTATTTTCACTAAGTTATTAATTCAGCAAGGTATTTTCATAAAATCAAATAGTCAATTCGGTAGGCCATATTAATTCAACAAGCTGCATTCATTAATATAGTAGGCTTTAAAATTTAAAAATTGGTTATAGTTTGTTCCCGCACTTATTCAACCCCCCTTCTAAGTGTGCCTTATCTGAATTTCATAAGTGTATTTAATTTAATCTATGGTGATATAATAAATTAAATAGTTTAATATTCATTATTTAATAATTTGGAAATATTAAATACAAATTAAAAAGAGGAGTCTTATTATTATTATTACTATTACTATTATTATTATTTAATTCCTAAAGGAATTTGAGAATTAATTAATAAAAGTACTCTCATATATTCCTAATAAGATTAGGAGGCTAAATAATTAAAAGAGTTTAATTAATTATTTCTAATACGATTATGAGCCTAATTAATTAAGGAGTTTAACTAATTAAATAAAACCCAATTTTAATTAAATTAAAAGGGTTACCTACATTTATAAATAAGAGGAGTCTTATTATGGGTTATGGTTGTTGATGTTTTCACAAGACACATGAATAACAATTCCAAGAGTTAGGAGAGTACACATTTTCTAAAGGGATAGAAAAACTAGGTTTTGCCAAACACCCATCTTCTTGATTAATACTTCTTCTTCCTTAGTGGATCACCTCTAGAGGCCAAACACTTGGGTGACTAACGTTGATCAAAGGAAGGAATCAAATCTAGTGGATTCAAGTTGATTGCGAAAAGAATTGGAGGTGAACTCGTACCTGAGGAAGCTAGTTTCTACAAGGGTATGAATCTAATATCCATCTCTTTTCTTTTAATTGGTAATTATGCACAAAGTATGATCATGGTGATGGGTTTGTATGAAAATTTTAAATTGCTATTTATCACGCTTCCGCACCTTTTGTGTAATTTGATTGCAAGATCGCGCTATATACAAACCTAACAGTGGTATCAAAGCCTAACTTTGTGCTAATTATCGATCTTAATGATTCCATGTATGTATGGTATGTGATTTGATTGTATTTTCTAGGAAAAAAAATATTCATGTTCTACATCAGCGACACACACGAGAAATGCAAATCTCCAAATTTCATTCTGGAGCGCAGCTGTGCCATAACCGGGAAAAGGTTTTCTAGGCTAGCAGCGCAGCTGAGCTGTATCCCAGTGTATTCTGGACGCAGCTGCACCCAACAATTGTTTCAGAATTTTTTTTATTTTTAATAAATATTTCAATTAAGATAAATTTTTTATTTTAAATTGAAATATGATTAAAATAAAAGTTTTATATTACATTGGATTTAGATTCCGCGTTCGTTTGGATAAAAAAGTTTATTCAAAGTTTTATATTAACTCAGAATTGGATTCCACGTTCGTTTGAATAAAAGAGATTATTCAAAAGTTTTATATTAACTTGAAATTGGATTCCACGTTCGTTTGAATAAAAGAGTTTATTCAAATATGGAACAAGATTTCATGTTTCCTAGAATAAATAAGTTTATTCACATATGGAATAGGATTCCATGTTTCCTTAAATTAAATATGTTTAATTTTAATAAGAAATACGATTCAACATATTTTATTTTTTCAACAATTTTAAGTTAAAATAAAGTAGTTTATTTTGTACTTGAAATTGGATTCTTATTAATTAAAACAAAAGAGTTTATTTTGATTTGGAATTCGATCAAAAATAAAGGAATTTATTTTTATTCAAAATTGGATAAAATAAAATAAAAAGTTTATTATGATTTAAATTTTGATTAAAATAAAAGATTTTATTTTTATTTCAAAATTAAAATTTTAATAAATTTGAAATTGCCCATTAAATTGATATTGATGCATATATGAAATGGATTTATTATTCATGAGATAAATGTTATTTATTGATGTATATGATGATGTGTATGAAAATAAAAGGAGTTGGTTATAGACTACTAACCAATGTGATTATATTTTATTTTAGTTGGATGCATGAATGTATGAGATTTATTAAATGGGGTCTGCATACCTTGTCTTCACTAATTTTTTTTAATATAAATTCTATCTCCTTCCTATGTACTTCCCCTTAATTGCTGATCAAGATTTCTATTTATTTTAAATAATTTTGTAATAGGAATAGTTAAAATTATTTTGAAGAATTTGAGATCAAGGAGCAAGGAACGCTTGAAGACCCGTTTGTAATGGAGCCCGGGTTTAAATGTAATAGTTATATTTAAATTTAATTCTTGCACCCTAGGTTTGACCTATTGGTTCACACTGTGGCTCTATTGAACCAAACTAGAATAAAATTCATAATCAATCTGGGTAGAATATAGTATTCTATATGTGCATGCTTATACTATATATATATATATGTGTGTGTGTGTGTGTGTGTGTGTGTGGGCGCGCGCGCTAAATAAGATGAAACAATTAATAACAAACCCCTCAAAGATTTTATATTAAGTCCTAAGCGTTCAAAGATATTTGGAATATCGAACGTCGTCTTCTAGCATGATAAAAATAATAGAGTATTAATTAATTATAATAAGTTTGTTGTGTCACCACAAGGCTTATCTTAATTTTTTGAGATGTTATTTTTTTCACATTTGATGCTTATAAAGAAATTGAACAATGATATTTTTGTTGTGTCACCACAAGGACAATATTTTTCTTTTTGAATATATAGAGTTCTAGGTTGGACTTAACTTGAAAATTTTACAATGTCTAAATTACAAATCATCAGAGCATTTAGATGTAATTTAATTTTAATATTTATTTGAGATTGAATGAAAATATCTTTTTTTGTGATGAATTATATTAGATAGCTATTAAATAATGATAATTGCTCAATGCATTAAGTGATCTATTGTGTAGATTTTGTAATTTAATTTAATATTTATGTGAATTATATTTATTAAATTAATGTGGAGATTAAATTTATTATTGATGAAGTTGTGGTAGATTAATTATGTGAGTGTTATATTTATTAAAAGAAATATTTAATGAGCTTATTGTATTAAAAGAAATATTTAATAAGCTTAATGCTATTTTTTTAATTAATTTAATAATTAATTAGAGATTTAATAATTTGACATTATTAATAAATGAGAAATTTAATTATGTGACTATGTGAATTAATGAGAAGTTATTATATTTTATTTAAAATATTTAATAAGATATTAGATTTATTTTATAAAGGAGTGTGACATTATTTAAACTATATGATAATGTTTTATTAAATTAAATGGTTTTTGAAATCTATTCTAGCTAGCCAAACATGACACTAAGGGAGGTTGGGAGCAGTTACCCATGATGGGTAACTGACCTCCATAACGCGCGTCAGTTCTTCTCCTTTATTATCATACGTCTTTTTCTTTTCTTCATTCTGTTCTAAGTCTAACAAGGAAATCACAGAGAGAATTTAAGAATTTTGAGAGAATTGTGAGTGGTGTGATTAATTGAGAAAGGTTTCATCTCTTCGATCACTCTACGCTTGGGTAATCTCTTCAACCTAATTCCTTTTTACGTCATTTAATTTTTTATAAAAATGGCTTTTATACATTCTCTAAAGTCTCTGTAATTGGAAAATTGTAAGGGTTATGAGTATATATGTGTAAAGATGTTGTTATAATGTGTTTTATATATATATTGTATGATTCCATATCATCAGTTTCATAATATTATAACTTGTTGTTTCAAAAATTTCCAGAGTATGTTATATGGCCATATGGCCTTATACGTGATTTTAATATGTCAAACATAAATTTTTCTGTAAAATTTCCACTTGTATATGATCATGCATGCTAAAACGAACAAAACGAAACTTGAATGGTTGGATTTGGTCTTATAACAAATCCGTAGTATTAAATTGTATGTTTTTGTTCAAGAGCTTTAAGAACATCAAGAACAGTATAATTTTGCATAATTTAATTATGTAATTATGTGTTTTAATGGGTTAAATCGCTCTATAAATGTTGGGTACTGATTATGTATAAATTCTAGCATGTGACTATGTTTAATTTGGTGAAATTAATGATCATATAATGTTTAATTTCACTCGAACTCTTGTTCTTCGCTGAATCGAGAATCAAAATCTGGAGTTTCGCGCCCACTGCAACCAACTCCAAACAATTCTCGTGTCCAGCAGCCACCACCGCACATCACAAGGCAAGCAGAATTCCGTTCACTGTGTATGCCGCCAAGATCAAGATAACAATAATAGTGGCGCCGCATCGCCACTTAGCAGAATGTCCATAAAATATTTTTTTAAGTGTTCAAGTATAGAAATGTGATAGCAACTTAATCTAATGATTATAAAGACTCATTAGACATACAATAAGATATTAAAATAGGTTCTTATCATTAAGACATTTACATGTTAATTGAATTGTTGATTATGTAATTAGCTTGTTATTCGTATAGTGTAATATTACGTGAAAACAAGTGTGGTAATTTGACTAAGTATAGTCATGAACTCAAGTTAGACAAAGAATAAACTTGTGATGTTTAGTACGTTATAATTGACTGGTATTGTGAATGTAAATGATATGTAGGATTTAAATCAAAGAACGAGTTTTATTAACGTGTAATCTACGCACGAGGCAAGTTTCCTAACCCTACTTGTTATCGTTATATAAGTTGATTAATTCACTTTTCTACATTGAGCAAGTTCTCATTATTATTGACTAAGTCTGTTTTGTTATAAATCTTTCAAGCATGATGCTATTATACAATACTTATTCTATTGTATACCTCTTGAGATTGTTATTCAAATTAAGTTATCAGTTATTGTTAAACCTTGTTAGACTAGCGAACCCTTAATGATTCGACTAGTCCATAGTTGATGAGCATTCTAAATTTCAGAACCCTTGATGAATTATCCAAACCAAATTTCCTTTCGTGCGGACTCGAATGTCAAACTGAGATGAACAACCCTGTAAAGGGGATTACTTATGCGTTAGCGTTAAGATATTGTGCACAGTATGGTACTAAGGGCTGATCCCCCTAAGTACGAGAAGAAGAGTCCATAGTCTTATGACTGTTAAAGGTTTCAAGTAAAAACACTTGACAACCTAGGACATAGTTCAAGGTCTTATGACCCTCAGAAGTTCTTTTGTCTCTTGTTATTCATTCTTGATTCAAAAGTTGAGTTTCCTATTTCAGAAGTCTTTACTTTATTCGCATGTTATTATTCATTGTTATATTGTTATACTTGTGGGCAATTGTTCTCACTCTTGCATAATAATAACATTGTAGTTAAGAACGAAAGAGCAGACGAGCCTTCCACTAGTAAAGGCAAGGGCAAGATTAGCAAGTAATGAAGAATGTTTTATTTATGTGGTTATTTAATGATGTTTAGACTTGATGTTACTTAAGACTTATTATTTGTTTATGATTCCGCTCTGATGTTTTAAGGTTAGAGTAACCTGGGATTTATTTATTATGCAGTTGATGTAACTCTATAAGGGGAGATTTATTATTTATTTCAATCTATTGCATGGTTTGCATTTATTTATGGGTAGATAGATAGATGATGTTTGTACAGTGACCACCAAATCCTGTGGAAATGGAAGTACCAAATTTAGGGGTGTCACAGGTTGGTATCAAAGCTGTAGGTTATGAACCTTAGGTGGGGGAACAACCTTAGGTAGTAGCCTTGTAGGAGATCGAGAACATAGTGGTGGTAAACTCTTATCGAGTTCTAAGAAATGAATTTCTAAATTCATTGAAGATAATAAAAGACTTTATGTGCTTATGTGTTAATTATGTGTTCGCTAGCACGGATTAGTAACTAAAACTTAAAATTTTGTTGTCAGGATGTCAGATGTTGGAGGAGCTAGTCGGTGGGAGGAGGAACCCCAAGTACCTATGAGAGGAGGAGCCCCAGAGACATTCATGTTGTCGAGGAACAGTTAGTACAGAGAGAGCCATCTCCATTTGATCATTGTTGTTGGTGGGAGCATGAGCCCGAGACCCGACCTCAGAGGAGGATTCTGATGAAGAAGAGGAAGAAGAGGAGTTCCCACCGAACTCCATTGATGTTGAGATGTATGATGCACTTTATGATCGTAACATAGAGTTGCAGGACACCATTCAGAGTCGAGGAGAGGAGCTGTTGCATGCAGAGTACCATCGAGCAGAAGGATGGGGAAATTGTGACCCGTCACACACGTTTAGGAAACGTGGAGTGGGATTTGATTCACGAGAAGGGTCAAACTGAGGAGAAGACCGAAGAAATAGAGAAGTTGAAGAAAGATCTGAAAGAGAGCTCAGAAAGACTGACATTAGCAGAGGAGGGTTGGGTAAGAGAGTTGCGTCATGCTTATCTCGCAGAAGAGGAGTGACGTGCAAAGAAGGCTAAGCTTGGGGAGATGTACTCTACACTTCACATTACAATGGATGCGGCCCAGGATCGAGTTATGAAGTATCCAATCCAGTTTGAAGGTCTACCATCGTATATGCTTGATCGCAGGACGATGTCCCGTATTATGGAAGAGGAACGTGGCAAGGCTATCTATCAAATACTTAATAAGCAAAGTGATAGTATTAGTTTAATTATGTGAAAACTATTTGGTAGTTAATGATGTAAATTTTGATGTGTTATAAATAAAGGAATATTTTGATGTTTTAAATCCTGTAGATTCTTTATCTCGGGATAGTTGATGTAAATAGCAGTGATGCTATCTTATGATGTTAAAACTTTTGAATTTGAATGAAAATGTCAGAGTTTATTTGAATCGATGTGTTAAGTGAATTAGGATTAAATGTTTTAGTTAAGCCCTGAATGTTTAAGAGATTGAATAAAGACCTAATAAGCGTATATTCTTAATAGAAATATGCCACCTAGAAGAAGACAAAACCGTCAGCAAGCACAAGAGGAACCAATGAATAACAATGACACCAATGCTAACCATGTTCAGCAATTGGTGATCATTTTAGCTGGGGAAATTAACAATCAACCACAAGCTCCACCAAATACCTCGTTCAAGGACTTCAAGGCATTGGGACCGCCAGAGTTTAAGGGTTCCATAAACCCAATCGAAGCTCAAACTTGGGTAATGGAGATGGAGAAGGTGTTCGACGTCGCTCGAGTAAGGGAAGATCAGAAAACCGCGTATGAAACGTATATGCTGAAGTCCGAAGCCAGTTATTGGTGGCAGGCAAAAAAAGTGAGGGGAGGTGAAGGTGTAGTACCCTGGGAAAGATTCAAAGAGATGTTCTTCGAGATGTACTTTTTGACCAGTTCACAAAATCAGATGGAAGTTCAGTTTCTAGAGTTGAAACAGGGGAGTATGTCAGTAGCTGATTATGCGGCAAGATTTAACGAGTTAGCTAGGTTCGCCACATACCAAGTGCATACCGATGAGAGGAAAGCAAGACATTTTGAGCAGGGACTGAAGCCCTAGTTGTATAGAAAAGTGTCAATGTTCCAATTGAACACTTTTGCTGGAGTGTTAGAGAAGGCCATACTCGCTGAGGGTGGAAGCGATGCGATAACGAAATATAATCAGGATCAGAAGAAGAAAAAGAGTGAGAATGAAGGTAATAACAAGAATGGTGGGAGTAGCACTGGGGGTAATCACAATCAAGAGGAAGTGGTGCGATAACTCGTCATTTGGAAGTCAACAAGGAGGGCGAGAAGAAGAAGATCAAGCGTGCCCAACTGCGGGAAAAAACTCATCGGGAGTTTGTATAAAAGGGAAGCGAGTGTGCTACAATTGTGGTGGGGAAGGCCACATAGCACCAAACCGTATCCAACCCAAAGAAGGGTGCATGTTTCACTTGTGGCTCAAAGGACCATCTTGCAAGGGATTGTCCTAAGAAAGGATCTGGAGGGACAGGTTCAGGAGGAAATAGAGGAAGTAACGGTGGAAGCACTTTGACTATCGCGGACCAATCGCAACTAATGACCGACCACCGCCGGAACATTCAACATGATGATAAGACAGGATGCGATGCAATGGTCTCGCGATGTGGTGTCAGGTATCATTCCGATCAATAAAGTTAATGCTTATGTATTATTTGATTCGGGTGCTACTTGTTCATTTATATCCGATGACTTTGCTAAGAACTTAGAATTGCTTAAGGATGAGTTAGAATACCCCATGAACATAGAAATTGCGAATAGAGAAATAATCCCTGTTAAGTATGTGCACAAGAACTGTAGAGTGGATATTAAGGGTAATATCATGAACGTAGATCTTATCCCTATTCGAATTGGAGAATTCGACGTTATTTTGGGTATGGACTGGTTATCCAATTATGGGGCGGTAATTGACTGCCAGAAGAAGCGTATTAACCTTATGACTCCATCAAAGGTTGTGTTTTATGGTAGCAAGTCGCCTAGACAAGCAAGAAGTTATCGACGATGATGATGCGTAGAGAGGTTGTTAAGGCAAGGTACATGTAGGATATCTAAGCTTACATAGTCGATAGTCGTAAAGAGAATCCAAAAATAGATGAGATACCAATAGTAGAGAGATTTTGCAGACGTATTTCGGATGATTTGCGGGACTTCCTCCAGATAAGCAGTTGAATTTGTAATCGATTTGGCTCCAGGAACGGCTCCAATATTGAAGGCACCGTACCGAATGGCACCGGTAGAGATGAAGGAACTGATGGTCCAACTACAAGAATTACTGGACAAGAAGTACATTCAACCAAGCATACCACCGTGGGGAGTGCCGGTTTTATTTGTGAAGAAGAAGGATGGAACAATGCGACTCTGCATAAAATATAGAGAACTGAATAAGGTCACAATTAAGAATAGATATCCATTACCATGAATCTACGACTTGTTCAACCAGTTAAAGGGAGCAAGATAATTTTCAAAGATAGATTTGAGAAGTGGTTATCATCAACTGAAGGTGAGACCAGAGGATGTACCGAAGACATCATTCAGAACACGATACGGTCACTACGAATTTCTGGTAATGTCATTTGGTCTAACAAATGCTCCTGCAGCATTTATGGGCTTAATGAATGGAGTGTTCAAGCCGTTTTTGGACAAATTCGTAATAGTATTTATAGATGACATTTTGGTATATTCAAAAACCAAAGATGAACATGAAGAACATTTGAGGGTGACATTAGAGACATTGAGAAGGGAGAAGTTGTATGCCATGTTTTCAAAATGTGAATTTTGGATTGAAAGAGTACAATTTCTAGGACATGTGATCGATAGAGACGGAATTTTGGTGGATCCCTCCAAAGTTGAAGCTGTGATTAACAGGGATCAGCCAAAGACGCCGTCGAAAGTATGAAGTTTTCTTGGATTGGTAGGTTATTACAGAAGATTCATTTAGGATTTTTCCAAGATCGCAACTCTGTTGACGAATTTGACTAGAAAATCAGTAAAATTTGTTTGGACGGAGAAGTGTGAGGAAAGCTTTCAAGAATTAAAGAAGAGGTTGAGTACAACGACTGTGTTATCTCTTCCAGATGACACAGGAAATTTTGTGGTTTATAGTGATGCATCGCATAAAGGACTTGGCTGTGTGCTTATGCAAAACGGCAGAGTCATTGCGTATGCGTCACGACAACTAAAAGATTACGAGAAGGGGTTTCCGACCCATGACTTGGAGTTAGCTGCAGTGGTTTTTGCTTTGAAAATCTGGAGGCACTATCTTTACGGGGAGAAGTGTGAAATATATACAGACCATGAGAGTCTGAATTATATTTTTACACAGAAAGACTTGAATATGCGCCAAAGAAGGTGGTTGGAGTTGATTAAGGACTACAATTGTGAGATTCTATACCATCCGGGTAAGGCCAATGTGGTTGCCGACGCCTTAAGTAGAAAGGGTCGGGAGAAACTGATGATGTTGACCGAACAAGGGGAGTTAATTTCAATAATGGAGAAGCTGGAATTGGAAGTAAAGTGTCCTATGGAGGTCGATGAGAAGCTATTTCAGATGCAATCTAGTACAACTCTACTAAACAAGGTTAAGGAGGCTCAACTTCATGACGACGAATGTAAATTGGTGAAAAAGAAGATATCTGAAGGAACCGAATCATGATTCAAGATGGAGAAGGAAGGAATACTGAGATTTGAGAATAGAATTTGGTTACCGCCAGTAACTGAGATTAAGGAAGAAATTTTGAACGAGGCTCACAACTCAAGATATTCGATTCACCCTGGTAGCACCAAGATGTATCAAGATCTTTGACAACATTTTTGGTGGCCAAATTTGAAACGAGAGGATGCAGAATGTGTTGCCAATTGCCTGATATGTCAGAAAGTTAAAGCAGAACATCAGAGGTCGAGTGGGTTGCTACAACCTTTAGAGATTCCAGAATGGAAATGAGAACATATTACGATGGATTTCGTAGTTGGGCTACCAACAACTTAGAAAGGCTACGACGCAGTATGGTTTATTATTGACCGATTGACGAAATTTGCACGCTTCTTTCCGATCAAAATCAGATTCAACTTAGATCAATTGGCAAGGTTATATGTAAAAGAGATTGTTTCAAGGCACGGAGTTTCGGTGTCAATTGTTTCTGATAGAGATCCACGTTTTACGTCAAACTTCTGGAAACGTCTACAAGAATGCATGGGTACATAGTTGCGAATGAGCATGGCTTATCACCCTCAGACAGATGGATAAAGTGAAAGAACAATTCAGACATTGGAAGATATGTTAAGAGCTTGTGTAATGGACTTCAAAGGAAATTGGGATGATCATCTACCGCTTGTAGAGTTCGGTTACAACAACAATTACCATGCTAGTATTGGCATGCCACCCTATGAAGCGTTATACGGCAGAAAGTGCACAACTCCGCTATACTGGGATGAAGTTGGCAAAAGACAATTACTAGGCCCGGAATTGGTACAACAAACAACAGAAATAGTCAAAGTGGTCGGAATAAGATTGACAGCAGCTCAAGACAGACAGAAGAAATACGCCGATCCACACCGTAAGAATGTTGAGTTTGAACCGGGAAGTTATGTGTTCTTAAAGGTCTCTCCCTGGAAAGGAAAGATCAGATTCAGAAAGAAAGGGAAATTAAGCCCAAGATTCATTGGACCCTTTGAAGTTCTACGAAGGGTCGGAGAAGTTGCTTATGAGGTAGCCTTACCTCCAGCTCTAGAGAATGTCCACAACGTTTTCCATGTCTCAGTCCTACGACCCTACAAACCCGATTACAAGCACGTGATTGAATATGAACCCCTACATTTTGACAAAGACTTATCTTACGAAGAAATTCCTGTTCAAATTGTCGACCGAAAAGAACAAGTTCTGAGAAATAAAGTCATACCTTCTGTTAAGGTAATTTGGAGGAACCACAACGCTGAAGAAGTTACGTGGGAACTCGAAGAGAATATGATGACAAATTATCCTCATTTATTTACTTAATTTTATGTGTAGCGATTTCGGGGACAGTAATCTTTATAAGGGGGGAGAATGTAACGGGATGAATTGTTAAGTTGTGATTTTGAGGACAGAATCCTTTTAAGAGGGGAAAGATGTGACAACCGAGATTTTGTAATTTAATTTTAATATTTATTAGATTGAATAAATATTTTCAATGAATTAATTATTAGATTAAATAATTAATTGATGAAGTTGTGGTAGATTAATTTAATTATATGTGTTATATTTATTAAATTAATGTGGAGAATTTTATTATTCAAGTATGTGATTATGTGAGCTTATTGTATTAAAAGAAATATTTAATAAGCTTAATGTTATTTTTTTTTAATTAATTTAATAATTAATTAGAGATTTAATAATTTGATATTATTAATAAATGAGAAATTTAATTATGTGACTATGTGAATTAATGAGAAGTTATTATATTTTATTTAAAATAAATTAAATAAGATATTAGATTTATTTTATAAAGGAGTGTGACATTATTTAAACTATATGATAAGGTTTTATTAAATTAAATGGTTTTTGAAATCTATTCTAGCTAGCCAAACATGACACTAAGGGAGGTTGGGAGCAGTTACCCATGATGGGTAACTGACCTCCATAACGCGCGTCCGTTCTTCTCCTTTATTATCATACGTCCTTTTCTTTTCTTTATTCTGTTCTAAGTCTAACAAGGAAATCACAGAGAGAATTTAAGAATTTTGAGAGAATTGTGAGTGGTGTGATTAATTGAGAAAGGTTTCATCTCTTCGATCACTCTACGCTTGGGTAATCTCTTCAACCCAATTTCTTTTTACGTCATTTAATTTTTTATAAAAATGGCTTTTATACATTCTGTAAAGTCTCTATAATTGGAAAATTGTAAGGGTTATGAGTATATATGTGTAAAGATGTTGTTATAATGTGTTATATATATATTGTATGATTCCATATCATCAGTTTCATAATATTATAACTTGTTGTGTCAAAAATTTCCAGAGTATGTTATATGGCCATATGGCCTTATACATGATTTTAATATGTCAAACATAAATTGTTCTGTAAAATATCCACTTGTATATGATCATGCATGCTAAAACGAACAAAATGAAACTTTAATGGTTGTATTTGGTCTTATAACGAATCCGTAGTATTAAATTGTATGTTTTTGTTTAAGAACTTTAAGAACATCAAGAACAGTACAATTTTGCATAATTTAATTATGTAATTATGTGTTTTAATGGGTTAAATCGCTCTATAAATGTTGGGTTCTGATTATGTATAAATTCTAGCATGTGGGTATGTTTAATTTGGTAAAATTAATGATCATGTAATGTTTAATTCGCTGAACTCTGTGTTCTTCGCGAACTGAGAATCAAAATCTGGAGTTTCGTCATGCGCTAACTCAACTCGTAGCTGACTCCTCATAATCACCATCAGCGTCATGATACCAATGCCATGTCTCCAACATGCGCATAAAACCAGTCTAATAGTGGCGGCAGTTACCGTATCGCCACTTAGTAGAATGTCCATAAAATATTTTTTTAAGTGTTCAAGTATAGAAATGTGATAGCAACTTAATCTAATGATTATAAAGACTCATTAGACATACAATAAGATATTAAAATAGGTTCTTATCATTAAGACATTTACATGTTAATTGAATTATTGATTATGTAATTAGCTTTTATTAAGAAAGTGTAATATTACGTGAAAACAAGTGTAGTAATTGACTAAGTATAGTCATGAATTGAAAGTTAGACAAAGAATAAACTTGTGATGTTTAGTACGTTATAATTGGTGGTATTGTGAATGTAAATGATATGTAGGATTTAAATCAAAGAACGAGTTTTATTAACGTGTAATCTACGCACGAGGCAAGTTTCCTAACCCTACTTGTTATCGTTATATAAGTTGATTAATTCACTTTTCTACATTGAGCAAGTTCTCATTATTATTGACTAAGTCTGTTTTGTTATAAATCTTTCAAGCATGATGCTATTATACAATACTTATTTTATTGTATACCTCTTGAGATTGTTATTCAAATTAAGTTATCAGTTATTGTTAAACCTTGTTAGACTAGCGAACCCTTAATGATTCGACTAGTCCATAGTTGATGAGCGTTCTAAATTTCAGAACCCTTGATGAATTATCCAAACCAAACTTCCTTTGGTGTGGACTCGAATGTCAAACTGAGATGAACAACCCTATAAAGGGGATTACTTATGCGTTAGCGTTAAGATATTGTGCACAGTATGGTACTAAGGGCTGATCCCCCTAAGTACGAGAAGAAGAGTCCATAGTCTTATGACTGTTAAAGGTTTCAAGTAAAATCACTTGATAACCTAGGACATAGTTCAAGGTCTTATGACCCTCAGAAGTTCTTTTGTCTCTTGTTATTCATTCTTGATTCAAAAGTTGAGTTTCCTATTTCAGAAGTCTTTACTTTATTCTCATGTTATTATTCATTATTATATTGTTATACTTGTGGGCAATCGTGCTCACTCTTGCATAATAATGACATTGTAGTTAAGAACGAAAGAGCAGGCGAGCCTTCCACTAGTAAAGGCAAGGGCAAGATTAGCAAGTAATGAAGACTATTTTATTTATGTGGTTATTTAATGATGTTTAGACTTGATGTTACTTAAGACTTATTATTTGTTTATGATTCCGCTCTGATGTTTTAAGGTTAGAGTAACCCGGGATTTATTTATTATGCAGTTGATGTAATTCCATAAGAGGAGATTTATTATTTATTTCTATCTATTGCATGGTTTGCATTTATTTTTGGGTAGATAGATAGATGATGTTTGTACAGTGAACACCAAATTCTGTGAAAATGGAAGTATCGGATTTGGGGGTGTCACATCTATGGAACATGAAACTATAGATGCTCCTACTATATTCCATTATATCAAGTAGTTGATGGTGTCGAAAATAAGCACGGATCTTTGAAAAAGAAACTGCGAAAATCATCTTGCAGAGGCTAACCAGAATAAGCTTAGTGAAGTTTCGATTACAGATAAATGTTTGTTCATAATCGAAATAAATCTTTCTATAAGTCAAGTTTTTACTTGGGTATTGGATACCGGCTTTGGTTATCATAAATATAGATTTATGAAGGGACCAAACAGAAGTAGAAAGATAAACAAAGGATAAGTAATCCTATGTGTGGAAATAAAGCAAAGGATAATGCATTAGCTATGGGAACTTATTGTTTAGTATTGCCTACGGACAAGTCTATTAAATCAATAAGTTGTTATTATATTCCAGTAATCGTTAGAAAAATTATTTCCATTTTTTTGTCGGATAACAAAAATTTTTGGTATTATATTTAAGAACAATTGTTGTTCTATTTATAATAATAATGTTTTGTTTAGAACTAGAATATTACTTAATGGATTTTGTGTACTTGAATTACATGAAAATTATTTTGCAAATTGAATAAACTAGTATATGAAAAGAAGATGATCATTTAAAGAGTTGAATATTTGTATTTGATGAAATACAAGTCTAAATCATTTGAAAAGTTCAAAGAATTCAAAAGTAAAATAAATTGGCAAAGTATTTAGGTTCTTTGATTAGACCAAGGAAAGAATACTTGTTCAATGAGTTTCTAGATCATCTTAAATGGTTTTCTCACAATGGACGCCTCCTAATACACAATAATTGATCGATGTATCTGAAAGGATAAATCGTACCTTATTGGACATGATGCGGTCCATAATAATTTTACCAATATTCAGTATCCTTCTAGGGTAATGCCTAGAAATGGCTGAGTATCTATGGAAAGGGTAACCTCAAAATCCGGCACCAAGACTCCATAAGAGTTATGCACATGGAGGATTCTTAATCTTAAGTATGTTAAGAAAAGGGGTTGTCCAACTTATGTGAAAAAGTTTCAAAAGGATAAGCTTGGGACAAAATTTGACTAGTGTCATTTGTGGGACATCCTAAAGTAAGTTTAGGATATATGTTCTATAATCTTAATGAGCAAAAGGTTTTTGTTGCAAAACACATTACCTTCTAAAATAAATATTTTTATCATTGAAGGGGCTAGTGGGAGGATAATAGATCTTGAAGAGTTCAAGAACCACATAACACTCTAAGTCAAATAAGAGAAACCTATAGATAGACCTATTTTAACACAACCGAATCGTAAATCTAAAATAGTATTGAGGATACCTAGGAGGTATGGATTCATCGTAGATGATGATCTAGTTACATACGACGAGGTAAGAGTTGTAGACACTAAGAGAAATGGATTGAAACAAGCTTCTCAAAAATGGAACATTCGATTTGATGAGATAATCAAAAGATTTGATTTTATCCAAAAAAAGAATGAACCTAGTGTGTACAAAAGGGTCAGTGGGAGCGTTGAGACATTCTTAGTATTATATATTGATATACTACGGATAAGAAATGACATACCAATGCTACAATCAATTAAGATAAAGTTGTCTAAACATTCCTCTATGAATGATTTGGGAAGATTATCTTAATTGGGATACAAATCTATATAGATAGATTTATAAGGATGATCAACTTAACCCAAGGAACGTATATTCATTTGATGCTAAAGCCGTTTAGCATGACAAACTCCAAGAGATGTCTCATGTTGATTAGCCCTAGAGTGTATCTCTCTTAATAGTTCCCATAGACTCCTAAAAGAGAGATCACATGAGTATTTATCATGTATGCAATAAAATATAAGAGACCTGATATTGATCAGTCATATCCTGGAGAAGATCATTGTAAGACAGTGAAAAACATCTTAAAGTACTTTACCGACACTAAGGATGTGATCATATTCATGGTGGGTCTGAATTAAAACTAAAGTGCTTAATAGACTCAAGTTTTTCAGACAGACCAAGACGATAGAAAATCCACTTTAAAATAAAATGTTACCTTGAACGGTGGTGCAGTGAATTGGAAAGGTTTCAAACAGCAAAAAGTTGTTGGTTTAGTGATAAAGACAAAATATATAGTTGTAAATGAAGTTACAAGTTGATTGTTCGGATGAAAAGTTCATTACAGAACTAGGAATAGTTCCTAAGTCTCATCTTGGATCTAAACATATGTTGCGGCACTTTCAATTGATTAAAGAATCATTGAAAGAGGAGACGTCACTTTAGAGATAGTGGAATCTCAAGAACAACATTACATATTCATTTACTGAAGCTTATCAAACAATAGGATGATCGTCACTTATAGAATGAGGGTATGAGATACCATAACGATTAGCTTTAGTGCGAGATTGAAAGTAGTATGCACACAAGCCAATCATGTTGATGATAAAGCATATACTTTGTAACAATATTATTCATTTATTAATAAAAGTATTCATTTACTAAATGTTTTGATTTATCTACATGGTCTTTGTTTTAATAATATGTGATAAACCCATAGTTTTAAGCAATTTTTTAGAATCATGATGAGATCTAGTTGTATGATGAGTTATTTTAGTTCCCGGAGGCACAATAGTTATCTAGAAAAGGGGGTTGAATAGATATTTAAAATTCTTTTCGTTTTACTTTGTTAGTTTTGATAATGATTTAAACACAGTGGAATTAAGATTTGTTTGATCTCCCTTTTTAGATATAATGAGTTAATGAGAGTGAGCCAGTTATAACAGTTATAGCAGTTGTAGCAAGAATGCAATAGACACAACAGTTTTAAGTGGTTCAGAGCACTTAAAACTCCTAGTTCACTCTTCTACTCCTCGAGTAGGAAATCCACTAAGGATGTCTTTTACACTTTTTGAATCTCACAGATTCCTTCTAGACTTGCAGTCTAGGAACTTCTTAGTTCACTCTTGAACTCTTCAAGTCCAGCAGACTTGGTTCTTCACAGTTCACTTTAGAACTCTTCAAGTCCTTCTGACTTGGAACTTTTTACTTCACTTGTTTGGTTGTTGTTGAGTTCTTGATTGGTGCTACTCAGTTGCCGTTAATCTCTTGTTTGAAATAACTGAGTAATCGAGCAAGCTTTCTCTTTTTCTTAGATCGTAGAGTTGAGCGTTGAGTGTTCTTCTTTTTTTGTTCAATGCTTGCTTTTTCGAATCATCTGTAGATGTCTTGCATATATGTGATCCTTAAAATCTGTCTGTTGAATCCATCTGTTGGAGCATTTAATGCGTTTGTCATTTCTGAACTTTGATGGAGACTTTTTTGCATATCTTTTGAATTGCATTCTGGCCCACTGACATAGTAGAATGCTTTCTCACCTAACACCTGAAAAGGTGTTTTCCTCTAACCCATGGTCCTTTCCTTAGTTTTTTCAATACATTTCTTTGTTGCATACTAAAGATATTTTTTATGCTATTGGGACTGGTGATTACTTTAACATTTGTAACCCATTCCACATTTGTTAAGATTTTATCATTGAACAAATGGTCAAGGTTGATACTTCGACACGGGTAGATGATACTCTACGATTACGATCGTGGTGTCTTGCCACCTTGGTGCTTGATTGATGCAAGCAAACGAGAACACTCTGATTTCTCTTAAGGTGGCACACTACGATCTTCACTTGCTTATCTTGTAGACTCTACGTTTCCGAGAGAGCACACTACTGATCTCTACGAGTTGGCTTCGACAAACGTCTGGACCACTCTACGATCTCTGGAGAGGCCCTTCAAGGCAGTCATACTACGATCCTTGATGCTCTACGATTTTGCCTTGGCTTCTGCAAACTCTTAATCAGCTCAATAGACTACAATTCTGTTTGAAGCCTATCTATTACATTTCAAGATATAGATCAACCTAACATCTTTGATCTCTTTATCTATACATTCATTTACAGAATGATAAACATTAAAAGCTTAGATCAACCTAACAATTTTGATCTATCACTAAGTCCTTGTACATATATTCCTTGAAGGACTTCACATATAATCATGAGCATTTACTTTAAACATCAAATCAAAATATGCACTCTTCCAACAATCTCCCCTATATGATGTTGACATAACCAAGGAGATTTGTTGTCATAATTATCAAATTCTATATGCAGTTGCAGGAAAGTAAATATGACTTAATATTTCAGTGAGCATCTAAAATTTCTAGAGAATAAGCATGAATTTATTGATGTTTGAGGATAGATATTACATTTAAACTTAGTTACATCAATAAGAATTGAGTTTCAACTTATCTCTATTTCTTTTGCCTTTTGCTTCTCGGAGGATTTGCATATTCCTCACTCTCTTCTTCTCTCTGCTAACCGTCTCTCGATCTGCTATTTCTTCCATTTCGCTTTGACTTAGTCTTTCATTATGATCGTGCCTATTCATGAATATGGGATCTTCAATTGGCATTCTTAGGCCTGTGGTGGTCACCTCGTGTGAGCTGGGAGAAGGCCCTTGACTCCTTAATGGTTGAGCTAAGATAATTGGCTGCTGATCAGATGGTTGAGTGTGATGGCCAGATCATGGAGTCTGATGGTGAGACTGCCTTGTAGGACTCCTTGATGATTGAGCTGAGAAAGTGCCTCTGCCTCTGCCCTTGCCTTGATCTCCTTTCCCTTTATTACCCCCCTTTATGTCAGCATCAAGGGCTTGAATGTCTTTAGATAAGCGAGTCATGCCTTGAACAAGCTCGTTGAGCTGACTTTGGGATTGAGCAATGTCTTCATGGTTCTCTTTAATGAGAGCATCAGAGCGAGCTTCCCTTCATTGGAGGATGTCCAGGACATTGTCAGTCTGCTTCATTTGGCCCATGGAGAATTCTTAAAATTCTTTCACTGCAATTCATAAATTTGTGAGACTTTCCATCATAAGATTGTTCTGGGACTCCTAAGTAGTCTGTGGGATCAAAACAGCATCCCTGTGTCTTTTTGCATCTTGAAACTAAATTTGATCCCGTTTATTTATGCCCTGAATCATCTTCTTTATGATCTCCCAATGCTTCTTTGTGAAGAGCTTAGGGTGCTTGGGAGGGAGTTGGCAGCATCAATGAGATGAGTCAGCCTCAGTTGAACAAGGTGCGAGTGAACAAGTTCTTTCTTGTATGTCCTTAGTCACTTTTTGGGATGCTTGACAGTTACGCTTTGGTGGGAAGATCTGATATGAGTTCAAGGAGTTGCGAATTGTTTGGAGGAGGGGCTCTTTTGAATTGATCTTGCAGGGTGTAAAGAGCAAGATTAAGGTTGAAACATTCATTGGAGGATGAGGATGGAATATCTGGTGGAGGGGCCTGTGTTTGGGCTTCTTGAGTAGGTGGCTCTATGATTTGGGCGTGTGACTCTACGATTGGACTTGAGTCAGTAATCGTAGAGATGAGATGAGATGGGATTAAAATGAAGTTGGGCATATTTGGTTCATCAGCTATAGAATTTTGGGATTCTGCAACTAGGAATTGATTTAGTGGATTTAAGATCACTTCCAACCAGCTTGGGAATTCATAAAATTGACTGAAAAATGATGGTGGATAGTGATTAACTCTGAAAAGGATTGAAATAGATAGTACCTCATGCTAATTCTTTGAAGAATGGTTATTTGTGATCAGCTTTTTGGCAAAGTTGAAGTTACCTGGAAATCCATGAGCTAGTACTGATATTGCTGGATATGCTTTGAAGCTCCAGAACATGTGATCCCAGTAGTTGAGAATTTGAGCTCTGTGAAAAGGCATCATGGGTAGATAGGAGAACAATTGATTGTAGTTGGCTCTCCTATACCCATCACAGCTCATAGCTATGATTTTGATGTCATCATCTTCTTCTTCTTCTTCTCTATCTTCTTTCGAGGATTCCACTACATCAATCACTTCCTTGTGACTTTCTTGCTCTAGTGCATTAACATTTTCTTCAGGAGCAGCCACTTCTCCTATAAGGATATCATGAGGCTCCCCCTCAACATGATCATCCATCTGTATTTCACGTAACTCCCCCTCAGCTGAAACATTCTCTAGAGTGAGAATTTTAGGTAGCTCCCCCTCAATTTGAGCTATGTTCTTTTGACTTGCTTCGGGTAGCCTCTTTTCTGCAGCTATCCTTTAATCTTCCTCCTTTAAGGCCTTTTCATTGACAAGAATATATTTCTTGACAAGTTTTCTTCTTGACTTTTTTATTTGAGCCACAACCTCAATACTTCCTTGACTTGACTCTGAGCTGATTGATCATCCAGAGTATCTTTTGCAGCAACCTCTTTGGGAGAGGCGTCCAGTCTGGTCTCTACGATCGGTAGAGATTCTACGATCGAGGAGACAGATGGCCTCTTGGATTTGTGACTATTTTTATTCTTCTTCAGCAGCTGAGAGATGGTAGCTCTGTCTTCATCTGCCTCAGCCAGCTGTTCTTTCCTTCTCAATATCCTCAGAGTTTCAATGTCAGAAAGCTCTTGTGGTATATAAGTGGTTGACCCCTGGGGTTCTTCTGCCATTTGAGCCTTCAGCTTTCTTTTTCCTTTGCTTTTTCTGACTAAAGTAATTGGTTCCTCTTTATTGGTTTCTTCTTCATCTTCTTCAGTTTCCTTAACAACAGACATGTTCCCTGGAATCCCTGACTCCTTTGCATCACCAGTCCTACCACTGGACTCAGACATCATTCGTACATTTTCTACTGGATTCCTTTTCCAATTTTTGAACAGTTGCTGGGTCATTCGTCTGTTCGGATTGATTGACTCTCCTTCATCATCCCCTATCTTATCTCCCAAGGCGGACTGTAGGATAATACTTATGAATCGTCCGTATAGCATCTTTCCAGAGCTCTTTGACTTCTTCGAGCTAAGAATCCACTTCCCAATCCATTCAAGTAGTAAGGCTCCATAGTTAAGTTGTATCCCACAACTGATGGCTATCATGAGCTTGAGCTGCACTTCATTTATAGAATCATGGCCGGAGCTCTTGCAACATATGCATTTTCCAACAATGTCTACCAGAAATTCGTACCTCTGAGGGAACTCTTTCTTCTTGTACCCTTTGACAGTGGGGAACTTTTTGTGCTGCATTCTCTTAAGTCCTTCATGGAAATCAATGCCATCTATGAACGGAAACCCTTTCGATTTGAAGCCTAGGGCTAGATTTATATCCTCAGCCTTGAGCTTGATTTTCACGTCCTTGACCCTCTTAGTGATGACGTTGTTCTCGAACACACTATTTCTGTAGAATTCTTTTATCAGCTTAGTGTAGATTATTGTGCTCGTACCCAGAGCCTCTTCAAGACCAACTTTCTTTATCAGAGACAGAGTTTTGAGAAACTTGGGATTAGCTATCTTGAACTCATCAAAATAGAGTCTTTAACCAAAGATGACATTTGAGGCTGCCATTGATTTCTTTGTACTGAGGATGATTTTGCAATTTTGAAAGCTAGGGTTTCTATTGTTGGAGAGAGAGAGATATGAGCTTTTTGAACTTCTGAGCTTTCAAAAATGGGTTTTAAACTATTCTTGTAACTTCCCTCCACATGATCTGATTAAAGAGACATGTGTCGAGTGCTGCTTGGCTCCACGATTATAACTTGTGAGAAAATACTAATTTGCCCCTTAGCTCCTCCTGAGTTGATGTGTCCTTTGGAAAGACTACGATCGTTGAGGTAGCTTTTATGATCATCGAGTCTGCTCTGTATTCGTTGAGTCGCTCTATAATCATCAGTATCGCTTCTGCGATGATCGTTAAATATGAGTCTGCTGCGATCATTGAGTCTGTCCGGATCCTTGTAATGAACTTTTGACTTAGCATTCTTCTCGGTTTAAGGTAGCTCAGGAAGGGCTAACCTCATAGAGTGCATCAAGGGTTAGGTTTGTTTCTGAGGTGCTTGACAGAGAGATTGTTTAGATTTGTTGAACTTTTGTCATCACAGGATGCTCCTTTGTTCTGCCATCGTTGAGTCTGTACTACGATCGTTGAGTCTGCACTGCGATCGTTGTCTTTCATGTTACTACAGCTCTACGATCATGGACTTCCTTTCATCATGTCTATGATTTCGAACATAGCCTTTATATCTGCATGGTTAGCACAAACTAGAGCATAGATTTCATGGTTGTAAATTAAGCATGCCTAGCTCACTTATTAATTTGTTAAACCTAGATTCATTTAAAGGCTTTGTAAAGACATCAGCAAGTTGATTTTCAGTAGGGATATATTGTAAAGATATGGTTCCATTTTGCACATGATCCCTAATGAAATGATACCTTATTTCTATATGTTTAGTCCTAGAATGCATGACAGGATTATGTGTTATTGCTATGGCACTTGTGTTATCACAGTGAAGCGGTATAGATTTGAATTCAAACCCATAGTACGCTAGGCTAATTTTTCATCCGGAGGATTTGAGCCACGTGTGATTTGCCGGCAACAATGTATTAAACTTCGCGGTTGAAGTAGACACTTGAGTTTTGCTTCTTCTTTGAACCGGGACACAAGTCTATTTCCTAGCGGTGACATGTGCCATTTGGTACTTTTTCTCATCTATTTTGCAACAACTCGCAAAGTCAACATCTGTATATCCTGTTAGTTCAAATGAGGACTCCTTGGGATACCAAAGCCCCAGTGAGGTGTGCCTTTAAGGTACCGAAAATCCTTTTCACAAGTAGATTAAGTGTGATTCCTTAGGATTAGCTTGAAATCTAGCACATATATGCATGTTGCAAACATTATATACAGTCTCTTGGCATTCGAGATATAGAAGAGAGCCTATCATACCTCTGTATTGAGTTATGTCAATACTTTTACCTTTTTCATCTTTGTTAAGCTTGGTTGCTAGAGAAATTGGAGTTTTCATGGGAGAAGCTGATTCCATGCCATATTTTTTAAGTAAGTCTTTGATGTACTTGGCTTGGTTTATGAAGATTCCTTTATTAGTCTGCTTTACTTGTAGTCCAAGGAAGAAATTCAGCTCACCCATCATGCTCATTTCAAACTTGCTCTGCATAAGCTTGGAAAATCTCTTGCATAACTTTTCATCAGTAGATCCAAAAATAATGTCATCAACATATATTTGAACTAATAAGACTTTGTCTTTATGCTTTCTAAGAAATAATGTGGTATCTACTCTACCTCTAGTGAACCCATTTTCAACAAGAAAGTTAGTTAATGTTTCATACCATGCTCTAGGTGCTTGTTTAAGACCATATAAGGCTTTGTCTAATCTATAGACATAATTGGAAAGAGATGGATTGATGAAACCTGGAGGTTGCTCTACATATACTTCTTCTTGAAGTTCACCATTTAGGAATGCACTTTTGACATCCATCGAAATACTTTGAACTTCATATGAAGCGCGAAAGGCAAGGAATATTACGATGGCTTCTAGTGCAGCAGCAACGGTGCAAATGTTTCATCGTAGTCAATGCCTTCTTCACGAGAGTAACCTTTGGCCACCGGTCTTGCTTTATTCTGGTTATTACTCCATCTTCATCCATCTTGTTCACGAAGACCCACTTGGTGCCAATGATGAGGATGATTTTTGGTCTTGGAACTAATCTCCATACTTTGCTTCTTTCAAATTGATTTAGTTCTTCTGCATGGCTTCTATCCAATTTGGAGTCTTCCATAGCATCTTCTATCTTCTTGGGTTCCATCTGTGATGAAAGCTCGAGATAGAAACACTCATTTTGGGTGGCGACTCTTGTTTTGACTCTTGCATTTGGATCTCCAATGATTAAGTCTTGAGTGTGATCTCTTGCCCATCTATTTTCTGTTGGAACATACATCTGATGCCTTCTTATGCGAGACCTTTGAGATCAATTTGACTTCTAGATGTGGAGGTTCATTTGTCTTGCATAGTTCTCTCTACGATCTCCTCTTCTTGCTCAATGATCTCATTTTATGGGACTACGATCGTAGTGTTGAGCTCGACGACCTCGTTTATAGTGTCTGAACTGTCCGTCGTAGTGTCTTAAGGCATTGTTTTTGTCTAAGTCTGTCTCATCAAAGATGATGTGAATTGAGACTTCAACACTCAGTGTCTTTTTGTTAAACACTTTGTAGGCCTTACTGTCTGTGGCATACCCAAGAAAGATTCCTTCGTCTGACTTGGGTTGAAACTTTGTCAAATACTACTTTCCATTGTTGAGAATGTAGCATGCACAGCCGAATATTTGGAAGTAGCTGACACTTGGTTTTCTTCCTTTCCACAGTTCGTAGGGAGTCTTTTTAATCGTAGAGTGTATCAGTGATCTATTCTGAGTGTAGCATGCAGTGTTGAAAGCTTCTGCCCAGAAGTACTCAGGCAGATGGGCTGCTGCTAGTAGAGTTCTTCCAGCCTCTATTAGTGTCCTGTTCTTTCTTTCAGCTACTCCATTTTGTTGAGGAGTTTGTGGGTGGGAAGTTGTGGTGATGCCATTATGCATGTGAGAGCTGGTCCATTTTAGAGAAGTCAAATTCTCTGCCATGATCACTCCTTATAGCCCTAATTTTCTCCCGTTTCTCGTTCATTACTAGTTTAAACATCTTGATCAATTGAGAGCTTGTTTCATCTTTCGAGGTTAGAAAGAATACCCATGTGAATCTGGTGTAATCGTCCACTACGACTAGTGATTATCTCTTCCCTCCAAGACTCGTTGTTAAAATTGGCCCAAATAGATCCATGTGAAGCAGCTGTAGGGGCTTGTCAATTGAGTTGGTAGTTTTACTCTTGAATGAGCTTCTGGTCTGATTTCCAAGTTGACAGGCATTGCACAACCTTTCTTTGACTAAGTTAAACTTGGGTAAGCCTGCAACTAGATCTTTTGAGGCCAGTTTGGACATGCTCTTAAAATTGAGATGAGACAGTCTCCTATGCCATAGCTAGCTCATTTCTTTAGATGCTTTAGCCAGAAAGCATATTGTCTCATCTGAGCTTAGTTATCCAAGATAAACTGTGTAGACATTTCCTTCTCTTGTTCCAGTTAGCATTATGGCAGATGTCTTCAGATCTTTGACTTGACATTGATTGTTGAGGAATGTTACTTGATGACCCTTGTTACAGAGTTGACTTATGCTCAGAAGATTGTGCTGTAGTCCTTCCACATAGACCACTTTGCTGAAAGACACTGCACCATTTCAAGCTGAGCCATATCCTCTTATCTTGCCAGAGCCATTATCTCCAAAGATGACCGTATGACCCTCTTTCTCTATATAGTTGGACAGAAGGAATTTGTTTCCTGTCATGTGCCTTGAGCATCCACTATCCAGATACCAGGTTGTGGTCGTGGAGCTTGGTTCCTATGGTAAGATGAAACTCTCATTTTGGTACCCATACTTGCATGGGTCCTACTTTGTTAGTACCCTTAGGAACCCAAATCTGCTTGATTTTGGGTTTCACATGAGTAGGATTATAATAGCACATTGCAGCCTTGTGACCAACCTTATTGCACACAAAACATCTAATATGATGCATGCTTGTGTGTGTGTGAGGATTCTTCCTCCATTTGAACTTTTGTGGATCTTTAATCATCTTTCTGTTAAACTGATTTTCCTTTTTCCATGTGTTTTTGTGTTTCATGATTTATGAGGAGTGTACCTTACCTCTATTGTTCCTTCCCAGTTGGTTCGTGGAGTTGATTTTACTCAACTCTACGATCCTTTGAGGTTGGTGAGTAGTGCCTGGGTTACTCTTCTCTTTTCTGAAACCCAAGCCAGCATGAGATCCTTTACTCCTTGGAATGTGGATTGAATCAGTATAACAGAGTTGGACTGGCTCATCCTTCTGTGAGGATTTCATAAATATAATGCCTCTATTAAAACTTGACGCATTACTAGTGCTAGTTTCCTTTACCTTTTCCACACATGACTCTGAGATGGATTCCCCAAAGCCTAAACCTGTTCTGTCAGTGACACTTCTCTGA
Organism: Panax quinquefolius; assembly: GCA_020205615.1. NCBI lineage: Eukaryota > Viridiplantae > Streptophyta > Magnoliopsida > Apiales > Araliaceae > Panax > Panax quinquefolius. The sequence goes on along the minus strand of CM035158.1, from coordinate 96,725,304 downwards.
CTAGAGATCAGGGAGTCTATGGATGAAGGGGATTTATTCCATGTAGAGATTGTCTTCTCTAGTTCCTCAATCTTAGAGGTTAGACTTGACTCTCTTTGTGCATAGAGCTCATTTAGTGCATTTTAAAAGCTTATTCTCGACTTCAAACTTGGAGAGTGAGTCGAGTACTTAGAAAGAAATATGTTTCAGTTCTTCTTGAACTTTCTCTTTCTCCTTTTGAAGAAGTGAATAATCCTTAGACAGAACTCTAAACCATTTCATGTATTGATGCAGATCAGATGTTATGCCATGTAGTGCAGTTCTTAAATCATCAATGTCTACATCAGGAGAATTGAAGTCAAATACCTCATCTATACTTACTTCATGTATGTTGGAGTTCTGTTTGTCCTTTGCATGCTTGGCCATCAGGCAAAGATTTTCCATTTGAGGATCTTCATCATCTCCAGATTGGGAGTTGAATCATTGTCTGAGTCACTCCACGATCCTCCAGCAACAAGGCCTTTGTCTCTCTTCTGAGGTCTTTTGTTGCCTTTGAATTCCTTCTTTGGATGTGATTTCTTCTTTAGTTCTTCTATGAGAGGTTTGTTGCAGTTAGCAATGAAATGACCAGGCTTCTTGCAGTTGTAGCATTGATCATTTATCGCGCTCTCTTGCATTGCTGTAGTTGTTGACTTTCTTTGGCTTGCTGATTTTGCCTTGACGCATGAACCTTCTGAGTCTTTTCACCAGCATTACAAAGTCCTCATCGTCATCTTCATCATAGTCAGAGTCAACTTCAGTGTTGACTTTGGAGGTGTTTTCAGTTGCTTTGAAAGCAACACCTTTATCCTTCTTTCTTCCTTCAGATAGAGTTTCTGCTCGTTGAGTCAGCTCCAGTTCGTATGTAAGAAGGTTTCCATATAACTGTTGAATAATCATTTCATGTAGATTCTTTGACTCTCTAATGGAAGTGTTTTTGGCATCCCACTTGCTTGGTAAGGCTCTCATGAACTTTATGATTAGATCTTTGTTTGAATAGATCTTTCCATAGGCTCGTACAGAGTTGAGCAGAACATTAAATCTCTCGTAGGTGGCAGTGGCATTTTCTCCTTGAACATGTGCAAACATCTCATATTGTTGAGTCAAGAGAGATTATTTGTTTTCTCTGACTTCTTTTGTTCCTTCATGCATGATGAGCAATGCTTCCCAAACCTCCTTTGCTGTTTTGTTGTTGACCACATTTTCGAACAGATCATCTTCTAAGGATTGGAATAAAATGTTCTTGGCCTTTTTGTCTAGTTGAATAGCTCTCTCTTCTCATTTTCTGTCCATTCTCCTTTGACCTTGATCTTATATCTGTTTGGGTCGTCTGTAGTTGGTGCAAGCTTTGTAGGAACGTAGGGCCCATTTTGAACAGTTTCAAATAGATCTTCATCTATTGAATCCATGTATGCTTGCATCCAAACTTTCGGTTAGCGAATTTATCTTTGTTGCACATAGGTGGCTTTTGCCTCCTCCGATCTTTGATTAGCTTGGTAAGTGTGCCATTGGATCTACTTAAGCTTTGTAGGCTATAGAATAGAACCTGCTTTGATACCAATTGTTAGTTCAGGACGCCTGATAATTATCTAGAAGGGGGGTTGAATAGATATTTAAAATTCTTTTCATTTTACTTTGTTAGTTTTGATAATGATTTAAACACAGTGGAATTAAGATTTGTTTGATCTCCCTTTTTAGATATAGTGAGTTAATGAGAGTGAGCAGTTATAACAGTTATAGCAGTTATAGCAAGAATGCAATAGACACAACAGTTTTAAGTGGTTCAGAGCACTTAAAGCTCTAGTCCACTCTTCTACTCCTCGAGTAGGAAATCCACTAAGGATGTCTTTTACACTTTTTGAATCTCACAGATTCCTTCTAGACTGTGAGCCTAGAAACTTCTTAGTTCACTCTTGAACTCTTCAAGTCCAGTGAGACTTGGTTCTTCACATTCACTTTAGAACTCTTCAAGTCCTTCTGAATTGGAACTTCTTACTTCACTTGTTTGACTGTTGTTTCTTGATTGGTGCTACTCAGTTGCCGTTAATCTCTTGTTCGAAAGAACTGAGTAGCTGAGCAAGCTTTCTCTTTTTCTTAGATCGTAGAGTTGAGCGTTGAGTGTTCTTATTTTTTTGTTCAATGCTTGCTTTTTCGAATCATCTGCAGATGTCTTGCATAAATGGGATCCTTTAAATCTGTTCGTTGAATCCATCCATTGGAGCATTTAATGCGTTTGCCATTTTCTGAACTTTGATGGAGACTTTTCTTCATATCTTCTGAATTGCATTCTGGCCCACTGACATAACAGACTGCTTTCTCACCTAACACCTGAAAAGGTGTTTTCCTCTGACCCATGGTCCTTTCCTTAGCTTCTTTAATTCGTTTCTTTGTTGCATACTAAGGATATTTTTTATGCCATTGGGACTGGTGATTACTTCAACGTTTGTAACACATTCCACATTTGTTAAGATTTTATCTGTGAACAAATGGTCAAGGCCCGATACTTACGACATGACCGGATGATACTCTACGATTCGATCGTGGTGTCTTGCCACCTTGGTGCTTGATGCGATGCTTAGCAAAGCGAGAACACTACGATTTCTCTTAAGGACTGGCACACTACGATCTTCACTTGCTTGTCTTGCAGACTCTACATTTCTGAGAGCGCACTACGATCTCTGAGTTGGCTTCGAAAAACGTCTGGACCACTCTTCGATCTCTGGAGAGACCCTTCAAGGCAGTCATACTATGATCCTTGATCCTCTACGATTTTGCCTTGGCTCGAAACTCTTAATCATTTCGATAGACTCTGATTACATTTGAAGCCTATCTATTACATTTCAAGATATAGATCAACCTAACATCTTTGATCTCTTTATCTATACATTCATTTCTGAGAATGATAAACATTAAAAGCTTAGATCAACCTAACAATTTTGATCTATCACTAAGTCCTTGTACATATATTCCTTGAAGGACTTCACATATAATCACGAGCATTTACTTTAAACATCGAATCAAAATATGCACTCTTCCAACAAGTAGAATAAATTTTATTTATTTAAATGAATTAATAGTTTAATTTATTTATTTAAATAAGATTAGAATTGTTCTAATTGATTTATTCACAACCTAGGTTTAATATGGAGAACCTAAAAGGTCACACCATAAAAGGAAGAATATTTATTTAAGAAATAAATGACATAATCGTAATAATAAGTTAAGTGTATTTAATTTAATCTATGGTGATATAATAAATTAAATAGCTTAATATTCATTATTTAATATTTTAGAAATATTAAATATAAATTAATAAGAGGAGTCTTATTAGTACTCTCATATATTCCTAATTAGATTAGGAGGTTAATTAATTAAAAGAGTTTAATTAATTATTCCTAATTAGAGTAGGAGCCTAATTACTTAAAAGAGTTAAATAAAACCCAATGTCTAATTAGATTAGAAGGGTTGCCTACATTTATAATTAAAAGGAGTCTTATTATGGGTGAGGGTTGTTGATGTTTTCACAAGACACATGAATAACAATTCAAAGAGGTTGGGGAGTACGTATTTTTTTATAGAGATAGAAAAACTACGGTTTTGCTAAACACCCATCTTCTTGAATACTTCTTCTTCCTTGGTGGATCACCTCTAGAGGCCAAATACTTGGGTGGCTAACGTTGATCAAAGGAAGGAATCAAACCTGGTGGATTCAAGTTGAACGCGAAAAGAATTGGAGGTGAACTCGTACCTGAGGAAGCTAGTTTCTACAAGGGTATGAATCTAATCTCCATCTCTTTTCTTTTTATTGATAATTATGCACAAAGTATGATCATGGTGTTGGGTTTGTATGGAAATTTTAAATTCCTATTTATCGCGCTACCGCACCTTTTGTGTAATCTGATTGCGTGATTGCACTATATACAAACCTAACAAAAAAATATGCCTATGACTGGTGTAATTACGCCTGAGAATAGAACCCTCCTCGGGTCTTAATACCCAAACTTAATTTTTTTTTTCCAGTTTGACGCACTTACTTACCCGCTCCATAATTTTGTCATCCAATATCGGAATGAGTTCGTTCTTAAGCCATTTTCTTCCTTGTAACAAATTCTTCAACCCCCCCCCCAGACAGAAAAATGTTCAAAATTCTCTAACTTTTCGGGAATTAGGCTAACCACCGTTATGGGAGCCATTTTTCACTGAAAGTCATTTATCCGACAAATCTTCTAAATGCCATAACTTGTTCATCTAAAGTTGGATTGAACTCGTTCATGGGCCCATGACTCACATATTCACCCAACCACATATCTCCTAGAATTAAATAATTTTACGGAGACATCAACTACCTATAAACTTGGTTCAAACGACATACCAAGATAGGGTTTCCTTATTTGACACACTTTTATGTAAAATTTCGCCATAACTTCGTTATAGCATATTTTTCCTCCATTCCACTTGGAATATTTACACAATATACATAGCCATGATTTCATATATGAAAATCATACCACCATATATACACAAGCACATATAAGGTTCTGATTAAAGTTCACTATTATCTTGTTCATCCATCCTTATGCTTGGGCTTAAATTTTAATTATTTGATTTTCTTTTCATTCTTGATTAAGGTGTTTTACAAGGGTTTACTCCTTCATATCAAACTTATAAATTCAATATCACCCCCATAATCTTCACTTAACCAACCTCCAATAACTACTTCAACAAGAAATAACAAGATGAAGAGATGGTGGTTTGAGATTTACCTCTTATAGCTTCTTCTTCTCCTTTTCTTTCCTAGCTTGGTTTAAGCTTGATTCTTGGTCTCCTTCTTCACCTCTACGTTCAGACCTTCTCCTTCTCTTTCTCTCTTTCTCTCTTTCTCTCTTCTCTTTTTTCCTTTTTGCTCTCTTTAGATTCTCCAAACACTTAGAAAAGTTTTGGCTAACAAATGAATACGCTAGCACTTGATTTGCTTATATAAAACATAGTTTCTCTTCCTTAAAAGTTGGTCACCTAACTTAAGTCATACAAGGTCTTCCCCCTCATGTTTAATAACTTACTAATCACCCTCTTGAGTTAGCTTAATCAAACCACAGTTAAAACTAACTTAAGGTACTTAATGACCACTTAATGACCAAAATTACTTAATGAAACATTGGCCATCATTACCTATGTCTTAGATGTGGTGAGTTATGTTAGACGACTCACCAAAACTACTTCCTTAGCCCAAAAATCTGTTCACCCCTTGTCCATTTTGCCCCTCATCATGCTTTTTAATTTGATGAGTCATTGAGACATTATCCCACATGGAATAATGCCCAATTCTTGTAACTTTGGCTCCAAGCCTTAGGTTTAGCTCCTAAGGCATGAGACATGGCTCAACCTTAAGCCAAGCAACCATAAACCCTTGGCTTTACCCTTGGCTAAACCCTAGTCAAGCTTTTCAAACCCTAGGCTCAAACTTTAGCTCAACCCTAGTCACTTTCCAAAATTCTTAGCCAAACCTTAGAATTCTTAGGCTTGGTCAGTCAAACTAATTCTAGTTAGACTTTTTCATATCTAGTTAGGTTTCCTAACTTTTTCAGTTACTTATCATAATCCGCTCGGTTAGCCGAAAATTTGACTTTTAATTTTTAAAAATCTGATTTTGCCAACAATGCTCCTTTTCCGAATAAATGCAATGTCGTAATTCAAAATTTCGAAAAAAACGAGTTCGCATTTTTAGCGTGAATAGTGTTTTTACGTCTTTTTTTCAAAAAAATTTTATTTTCCACATTAAACCTTTAAACACTCAAAAGGCTCACACAATTCGTAGCATCATCAAATAATGACCATAAGTCACATAAAACACAAAGTATTAATAAAAACTCGTTTTCTTTAATAATTTTCACATAAACTCATTTACAAATATTGTTTGATCGTTGCGATCATTACAAGAAACATGGAATCCTATTTCATATGCGAATAAACCACTTTATTCTAGGAAACATGGAATCATATTTCATATATGAATAAACTCCCTTATTAAAATTAACGTTGAATCCAATTTAAAGTTAAAGTAAAACTTTTATTTCTAATCATATTTCAATTCAAAACAAACCTTTTATCTTAATTGAAATAAATAAAATAAAAAATAAAAAAATTTCAAACTTTCCAAACCGGCTCGACCGTGCCCATAATGATCTGGGAACAAACGCGGCCGCGCTACAACCCCAGAAATGTTTTCTGGGTTTGGGCGTAGCCGCGCTCCAAAATGAACTTGGAGCGGCGCGGCCGCGCTGCATCGCAGAACCAATTTTTTTTTCTTTTGCCCAGAAAATCGATATAATCGCATACCTATATACATATGGAATCATCATAATCGATAATTAGCATAAGGTTTGGCTCTAATACCACTATTAGGGTTGTATATAGCGCGAGGATGCAATCAAATTACTTAAATAGTGCAGAAGCGCGATAAAATTGAATTTTATAATTTTATACAAACTATCACCATGATCATTCTTGTGCACAATTATCAATTAAACGAAATAGACGGAGATATATAATCATACCCTTGTAGATCAATGCTTCCTCAAGTACAAGTTCACCTCTAATTCCTTCACGTTCTCCTTGAATTCCACCGATGAGATTCTTTTTTTAGATAAATGCAAGCCACCTAAGTGTTTGACCTTTAGAGGTGATCCACCAAGGAATAATACGTATTCAAGAAGTTGGGTGTTTTTCAAAACCCTAATTTTTTCTCTGTAGAGAATATGTCAGTACTCTCCCAACTATTGGAAATATGAGTAACTATCTAATCTTAACCCATAATAAAACTTCTTTTATTTATAGATATAGGCAACCCTCATAAACTACTTAGGAAAAGAGTTTTATTTAATTAGATTAAATTCTTAATCAAATTAGGAACTTATGAGAGTACTTTTATTAATTAATTCCTAAACCATTTAGAAATTAAATAATAATAAAAATATTATTGATAAGACTCCTCTTATTAATTTATATTTAATATTTTCAAAATATTAAATAATAAATATTAATCTATTTTATTTATTATATCATCATAGCATAAATTAAAAACTATTTAATTTATTTAAATAAATAATATTTATTCTACAATAAGGGTAAGCCCCTTAGCGATCAACGACTTTCCAGATAATGTAGATTTCAACATTAAGCATAAAAGAATCTTTTAGTGAATAATTATCATACAATTCAATCCTTCTACCATACAATGTCCCAATTAAATATAAGACATGAAATTATTGTCAAGTCTTATTTTATTTAATTATATGTATTTCGATTCTCAAATGCACAACTCTTATTAATGCAAATTAGAAACACCTTTCTATTTCATTATGCTTTGGCCAAAGACTACTGAGTTGTCATTTATCGAATCACATAGGACATTCTCTCCTTTACTAGAAGTGGTATATTATTTGTTAATCATTCATTATCTCCATATACAACTTATTATACCTAAGCATACCCTTTGATATACCCTAAGGGACATGTCAAAGTATAACTCATCATACACAAGGCACTATGATGATCTCAAGTCTAAGGATCACTTGTACTACTATCACTTAAAGAATTCCTATGGACAGACAAGTAAAACTCTATTAGGTATTCCTTTAGCGAGTTACGTTCAGTGAACTTATTCTCCAATAATCACCTACATACTTACTTTAGTGTCTCCACACAAATGATTATGAGATCAATCATCCTCTTCCTAAGAGCAAGCAACGTATGTACCAATCTATCCGGATTCACTAATCCCCTTTTTAGTAATCCAACGATTAGGAACGATTTTAGTTTGTGAGCTATCTAGAATTTAGATCTCCTTGGCATGATCATTATCATGATTCTAAAAGCATTGCTCAAAACTATGAGTTTATCACATTTAATATAATAGCACCATATAGATTAAGTAAAATTCCTTTAATAAATTAATTCTTTTATTAATAAATGAAAAAAATTACAAGGTATATGCTACATCATATCAAATATGATTGTCTTACGTGCATACTATTTTCAGAAGTCCCACTTGCACTAAAGTCAATCGCCATAGTATCTAATACCCTTCTTATATGTATAAAGTTGAGAAGACGCGAACGTCTCTTATATGTGTATTGAAATAAAAAAATTATGAATTCTTTTTTATTCATATCTTTAAACTTATTGAGCTATCTTATGCTCATTCTTGTAAATATTCCTTCATTTGCAATCAAGGAAAAAGTACCAGAAGGATCTGGAAGTAAAGTTAAAGAAGAATGGTTAGGTCAAGAGACTTGTCATTATTGTCTTGTAGTACGACGAAAGTTGTAATATCTTTTGGAAATAGAATTAAGAAACTGTGTGTTGTAATATTTTTATATTAATGATATTGAAGGATTTTTATAGAATTGTATTATGTTCTTAACATTTAATGCAGTAGATGTAGAAGTCATTTAATTATGCTAGATTAGCATTATTAGTAATTTTTAGAAAGTTCTGATGAGGAAAATGGTTGTCTAATGGAGCGTTAAAATGACGGAAAGCCCCTTCTTTCTTGGGAATTGCCTGGTTGCTAATACTATAATGTTACATTTGGATTGAAGTAATGGAATGAAGAGTGCAATGATTCATTCCATTCTAGTTGGAATGAGTTATTCCATATGTTCTCCCTCCCCCAAGGAGCCAAACATAATTTTTTTCATTCCATATGAATACGTCATTCTATTCTCACCTTCATTACTCCAATCCAAACGTAACATAAGTCTCATATAGATAAATGGAGAAGAATTTAAAAGCATGATGATAAGGTAGTTGTATAATAACTATACTAAGAAGAATTTAGTGTTGGATGAGGTGAATAGTGAGCACCAGACCCACTGTAACAAATACACGAATTTGGGAGCGTCACAGCTTCACCCTGATCACTAGTCTATGACATACCCGACATACCCAACTTCAATATATGTACGTAGTACTCGACGTATGTGATACCATAACCCACTACGTATATAATACTCGAATTCACAACATATGTGGTATCATAATTCATTATGTATGTGATACTATAACCCATTACATACATGGTACCATAACCTATTACATACGTGGTGCCCTAACCCACTACGTACGTAATTCTTGTATCCAATGGTGGTGTGGCACCCGAACTTCAAAACACCGGAATCTAGTTCATTGTATAGTGTACAAACACCTTGAAGATTAATTTGACAAAAATGGACTCTCATCTAAATATATTCAGTTGTATTTGGACTTATTTCTAACCAACGATATCCGCACATGGTGGGAATAGATAAACTAAAATATCAACTATAAATGATCGGGGACCTTTAGTACGTAATTACAGACACAACTTATTTTACAACCATTTTACAAACTGTTGATGTGACATACTCCACATCAAATTTTTAAAGACTAAAATTGTAAGACCCCAACTTTTTAAATAAAGATGATTTTTCTATAAATATTATTTTTAAAATATTATGGAATGAATTTGATATAATGTTATAGTTGTGGGTAATATTTATAAATTTTGCAAAGTACGCAAGTTGTTATAAAATATCCGTTTGGTCGGGGAATATTTTTTTTATCGGGGAATATTCGTACGACGACACAATCATTGGTGGACCCCACAACGGAATTATTGTCGGAGTTAGAAAATAACAAAAATATTTTTATGAAAATAACGACGGAAGTGTTACCAATTAACAATTGAATATACACAGTGGTTAAAATACAATAACACGCGTTGTTGCTTGATGTTAGACACGGTGATTTATAAAGTATTTTTTGAATTATTGATTCTTACGTATGAAGGCACTACTCAATAATTGTTACAGTAATTACTGTTTAATATTTTATTGATTCAATAATTGCTACGTTGATATTTTTGATTCAATAATTGTCATTACACAGTATTTCAAATTATCAAATCAATAATTCATTTAAATATATTATTATAATATTATATTATAGTAGTATGATGTGATTATATGATAGTATGTTTTTTTATATAATTTGAATGGTAACATTATTATAGTAAATTCATGGTATAAAAGTAAAATGAGGTGGAAGAGAACAATTTGAATTTGAATTCTGATGATGTAAGCGATGATGTCATCGGAATGATGAGGTAAGCAATGATGTCATCGGAAGGATGATGTAAGCAATGATGTCATTTGATCGATGATGTAAGCAATGATGTCATATGATCGATGATGTAAGCGATGATGTCATAAATTATGGCGAAAAAACTATTTTACCCTTACTCTACCAAGCTTATAAATAGAAGCTCATTCCTTCATTATTTTTCACGAATTCACTAAAACTATAGAGCGAGAAAGAAAAGAGAGAATAAGAGAGAAAGAAGAAGAATCTTCTATTACTACAATATTGCGGTATCCAATTTCCTACTAAGGTAAGGGGTATTATTCATTTCTTATTCATGAAGAGAACTTCTGTTATTCCATTATTTATTATTCTGTTGGAATAACCTGTATACGCGGGATACCCTATACTTGGTGAAATTCTTCTGTTATTCCACTCCTTATCATTATGTTGGAATAACTTGTTTATCCGAAGTACCGTATACATGGTGAAATTCTTTTGTTATTCTATTTTTATTATTCTGTTGGAATATCCTATCGGTGCGTTACGCATGACCTGGTTTCGTTATTTATTATTCTGTTGGAACATCCTCTCTGTGCGTTTACGCATGACCTGGTTCCATTATTTATTATTCATTGGAATATCACATACGTGCGTTTATGCATGACTCGTTCCGTTATTTTTATTACATTGGAAGAAACATGCGTGTGGTCTATCGCATGCCTGGTGATTTCTTTTGTTATCCCATTCTTTATTATACTCAGTTGGTTAAAGTTTTGACTTCTATACTCCATAAAATTAGTGGAATATCCTTGATATTTACGCTTCATCCAAATATCTTTTCATGGAAATATTCTTACGAGCATTCTTGAGTTTTACTCACAAAGAAGTATCATGTTGACAATTTGGGACGTTATTAGTTCTGGATAAATTAATTCTTGAACTTGTTTTATTAAATTCTTATATCATTGTCATCATCTTCATGCTTATATTATGTTGAAAGTCATCTGTATTGTAGTGCATAGATGGACTTGGTATGATTATGACTAGGATTATTCGGTGTAATCATAATAGTAATGTTACAAATGATGTGGAAAAAAGTCCTCATTGGGCGTAATGCATTGATGGACAGTTGTTGGCATGATCATGACCATTGATGAATACACGAATATCTTTGGCCATAGTGCATGGATAATTTGTGGTTGTGATACTAATGAATATCCTTGGTCGAAAAGTCACGAGGGATGATGTGGATTATTTATTGTCGAGTCTCAACGATAAAAGTGATGAAAAACCTTTTAAATCATAAAAGATAGTAGGTTTTATTCTCTACTTGACTCTTTTAATGGATTGCTTATTCCGCTGCAGTTAAACTTGATGTTTGTTATATTTTATCAGTTTGACATTGTTGAAGGCTAATGATAATTTATTCTGCATTATCTTAGTCATAATATTTCTTGCTGGGCTAGTTGAGCTCACCCTTTCTTTCACTGTTCTCTTCTGGAAATGAGAACGTAGCCAGGACTAGTCGGGGAACGAAGTGACGGTCCAGATGATAGTTTTAGTAGTCCTCACTATTCTGTTAAATAGTGTGGAAATAAATGTAAAGAGGACTCTTTTGAGTGTGGATATTGTCTAGATGACAATATTCTTATTAAACTCTCAGTTTACCTTTTGTTGTATTTTACACAACAACTGTATTATTAAGTTGTATTTGAATTTTGTACCATGTATTTGGCGACTCAGGATGGGTGATGTATACCTATTTTGGGGGCGTCACAGTTGGTATCAAAGCTTAGGGATATGATCCTTGGCTAAGATGTGAGACAAGAACTAGGAGGGGGGAGACGGGGAATTCCTTCGCTAGTATGACCTACCTAAGTTTATTTGGTATTTAATTGGTCGGTCAGAGTATATGGATAATATGTTATATGTTAATTAACCCTTGTTTTGTGGAAGTATTTGAAAATGACATCCGAGAATGTTGAGAACATCAATGGAGCACAAGAGACCATTGAGTCTCCACAGATCAATAATCAGGATAATGTGCATCAGAAAGGCGACAATCCTCAGGCAAACAACAACATGTACCAAATAATGAACGATGGAATTTTCAGAGGCTTTATGCAATTCATGCAACATCAGGCAAGAGCGACTCCTGTCCAAAATGCACGTGGAAACACTGGCAACTCTCGGACGGTCACCGCTAAGTAGTTCAAGGAACTGGGACCACCAGAGTTTTTTGGAGAGCCAAAACCACTTCAGGCGGAGACGTGGATAAAGCAGATCAACAAGATATTTGATGTCTTGGGATGCTCCGAGGAGCAAAAGGTTCCCTTTGCCACCTTCATGTTGCAGGCAGAGGCAGATTACTGGTGGGAATCTATAAAGCGTACTCAACCTGCCGCACTGAAGATGTCTTGGGAGAATTTTCAAGAACTGTTCAACGACAAGTATTTTCCTGAAAGTATTCGTCACATAAAAGAGGTAGAGTTCATCAAGCTAGAGCAAAACAACATGTCCGTGTCGTATTACGAAGCAAAGTTTGCCGAGTTGTCCCGGTTTGTGTCTCATTTGGTTGATAATGAGGAGAGAATGACGCGAATGTTTCTAAGAGGTTTGTAACTCGAGATACGCCAATATCTTATCTCTCATAAACTATGTTTGTATTCAGATGTTGTTAATAGGGCTCAGTTATTGGAGCGCGATAATGAATCAACCCAACCAAAAGAGAGAAGCAACGTGAAATGATAATACCGGTGATACTTGATCATTCAAGCGGTAATGACAATAAGCGTGGAGGGAATCAACATACTAGAAATGGTAACCACTTCGGTGGTAACCATGGAAAAAATAATAAGAATGGACATTTCAAAAAGAGGAGATTCAAAAATGATGGAAAGATGTCAGCATCAACACCCGTCGTTAAGAAAAGAGAACGACCACATATCATATGCTTCAAATGTGGAGGAGAGGGACACATCAGTCCAAACTACGCGATGCCATCCAAAGCATGTTATAATTGTGGAAGAGAAGGTCACCGCCCATTTTGTTGTGCAGAAACCAAGACAACAAGTTTGGGATGGAGGCATCAAAGGCCATCTCGCATACGAACAAAAACCGATAGTTCAAGGGAGAGCGTTTGTCGTGACCTCCCAGAAAGCAAGGAACCCAAATGAGGTCATCACGGGTAAGCTTATCATAAACTCTAGCAAAGTATATACGTTATTTGATACCGTTTCTACCCATTCTTTTATTTCTCCTACCTGCGCTCAACGTTTAAATTTGACTCCGGAGAAATTGGACCTTGACTTATCTGTTAAACTCCATTGGGAGAAACCTTCATTACATCCACTGTTTATAAGTCTTGTTTGGTTCAAATCGGTACCCACACATTACGTGTCGATCTTATTTCATTAAAAATACTTGCATTTGACGTAATTCTAGGGATTGATTGGTTAACTACTCATCATGCAAAAATTGATTGTTTTCGTAAGGTTGTTAGCTTTCATATTCCTAACAAACCTATTATGCGAATTCAAGCAACCAAACCATTAAAATCAATCACTTTCATCTCAAGCCATAAAGCTATTCATTTATTAAAAAATGGATGTCAAGCTTTCTTAGCTCATGTCACGGATCTAAACAAAAATACGTCAGTTTTGAATGATATTTCTATTGTTAATAAATTTCCTGACGTATTCCCTGAAGAACTTCCTGGTCTACCCCCAGAGCGTGAAATTGAATTTTGTATCGACCTTGAACCCGGTACAAAACCCATTTCCAAAGCCCCATATCGAATGGCTCCTATTGAACTTCAGGAGTTAAAGACCCAACTGCAGGAATTGTTAGACATTGGTTTTATTCGTCCTAGTACTTCTCCTTGGGGTGCTCCTATTCTATTCATGAAAAAGAAAGATGGGAGTATGCGACTTTGTATTAATTATCGGGAGTTGAATCATGTTACCATCAAAAATAGGTACCCATTGCCACGTATTGATGACCTGTTTGACCAGTTACAAGGAGCCAAATTCTTTTCAAAGATTGATCTTCGTTCTGGATATCACCAATTGAAGATTAGAACCGATGACATTCCAAAGACGGCTTTCAGAACTCGGTACGGGCATTATGAATTCCTAGTCATGTCTTTTGGATTGACTAATGCTCCTGCTGCTTTCATGGACATGATGAACCGAGTATTCAAGGAATATTTGGATCACTTTGTGGTTATCTTTATTAATGATATCCTTATTTATTCCAAAAGCCGTGAAGATCATGAGCAACACTTGAGGCTGATACTCCAAAAGCTTCGTGAATATAAGGTTTATGCCAAGTTGAAGAAATGCGAGTTCTGGATTGAGGAAGTAGCATTCCTTGGGGACGTAGTATCAAGCCATGGAATATCTGTTGACCTAGCAAAGATTGAAGCTATTCAAAGCTGGGAGCAACCTAAATTAGTGGCCGAAGTACGTAGCTTTCTCGGCTTAGCTGGTTATTATCGGAGATTCATAGAAGGGTTTTCTCGAATCACTACTCCATTAACTCAGCTGACTCGAAAAAAATACAAAATTCGGTTGGAATGAGGAATGTGAGAAGAGTTTTCAAGAACTCAAGAGGAGACACATTTCAGCACCTGTTCTGACAATACCATCTGGTTCGGAGGGATTTGTCATCTATAGTGATGCTTCGGGCAAAGGGTTAGGATGTGTTCTCATGCAACATGGGAAAGTCATAGCCTATACCTCTAGATAACTCAAAGAATATGAGAGGAATTATCCTACTCATGATCTAGAGTTGGTAGCTGTTGTTTTCGCACTTAAAATTTGGAGGCGTTACTTGTATGGGGAGAAAGTGGAGATCTTTATGGATCATAAAAGCCTCAAATATTTCTTCACTCAAAAGGAACTCAACATGCGACAACGAAGTTGGCTTGAACTGTTGAAAGATTATGATCATACCATCCAATACCATCCCTGGAAAAGTTTAACGTGGTAGGCGTATTTATTGAGTAGAAGATCATATCGCGAGCACGAGTGCGATATTGACAACACAAAGGCCCATTTTGTGTGACTTGCAAAGGATGGAGATAGAGTTAAAAACTCTAGGGACCCATGTGATGATGGCAAATATACGAGTAGAACCGACTTTAATTGATAAAGTTAAAGCTGCTCAAGTTACATATCTGGAGCTGATGCGTATGAGGAAGAAAGTGCAAGAAGGTGCTATCTGGGAAGCAAGAATCGATGAAGAAGGAATACTTGAGTCAACTCCGGACTTTGTGTTTCTAACGACCACGATTTAAAGTATAAAATCATGATGGAGGTGCAAAATACACCGTTTGCAATCCATCCTGGGAGTACCAAAATGTATCGTGATCTTCGTCATACATTTTGGTGGAGCAATATGAAGAGAGAGATATAATGTTTATTTCAAGGTGTCTAACTTGTCAACGAGTCGGTAGACATCAAGTACCAAAAGGTCCATTGCAACTACTTGAAATTTCAGAATGGAAGTGGGAGCACATTACCATGGATTTAAGCATCTTTGGTCTTCCCAAGGTTTCTCAAGGCATAGATGCAATTTGGGTCATTGTTGATAGATTGACCAAGTCTGCTCATTTCTTACCAATACGAGAAACTTATACACTTGAATGTCTTGCTCGTATGTACATAAACGAGATTGTAAGACTGCATGGTATGCCAGTATCCATAGTTTCTGATCGAGACCCGAGATTCACTTCACAATTTTGGGTTAGTTTGCAAAAAGATATGGGCACGGACTTATAATTTAGTTCGGCATATCATCCTCAGACGGACGGAAAATCAGAGAGGACTATTCAAACTCTTGAAGATTTATTAAGACTCTGTGTCCTTGACTTCAAGGGAAGTTGGGACAAGTTCTTACCGTTGGTGGAGTTTTCATACAACAACAGTTATCAAACAAGTATTGGCATGGCTCCATTCGAAGCGTTGTATGGAAGAAAGTGTCGTTCTCCAGTATGCTGGGATGAGGTGGGTGAAACAACGTTGTTGGGACCAGAGTTGGTACGTATGACTACAAAAAAGATTCAAACGATCCCAAGAACGATAAAAACCTCACAAGATCGACAAAAGAGTTATGCTGATCTTCATCGAAAGGACGTGGAATTTGATATTGGAGATCATGTATTGTTACGTGTTGCTCCATGGAAAGGAGTTACGAGATTTGGAAAGAGAGGAAAGTTCAATCCTCGATTCATTGGCCCATTTTTAATCCTCGATCGAGTAGAAACTGTGACGTATAGACTCGCTTTTCCGCCAAGTATGTCTCGTGTTCATAACGTTTTTCACATATCCATGTTATGTAAATATGTGGAAGACCCAAACCACATTATTGAGTTAGAACCGGACAAAATAGCGGAAGATTTGATGTATGAAGAGGTTCTTGTTCAAATCTTGGATAAGAAGGAACATATTCTACGCTCCAAGGTTAGACCTCAAGTCAAAGTTTTGTGGAGAAACCACGGTGTTGAGGAAATGACCTGGGAGTTAGAATCTGAAATGAAATCAAGATATCCTTATCTTTTCGACATACTAGGTACGTACCCTAATTTCGAGGGTGAAATTTCATAAGAAGGGGAGGTTGTAAGACCCCAACTTTTTAAATAAAGATGATTTTTCTATAAATATTATTTTTAAAATATTATGGAATGAATTTGATATAATGTTATAGTTGTGGGTAATGTTTATAAATTTTGCAAAGTACGCAAGTTGTTATAAAATATTCGTTTGGTCGGGGAATATTCTTTTTATCGGGGAATATTCGTACGACGACACAATCATTGGTGGACCCCACAACGGAATTATTGTCGGAGTTAGAAAATGACAAAAATATTTTTATGAAAATAATGACGGAAGTGTTACCGTTAACACTATTGGAATACCTGATGGTTAAAATATAGTAACACATGTTGTTGCACAGTATCACACGGTATTGCACAATATTTTTTTGAATTATTGATTCTTACGTAAGAAGGCACTACTCAATAATTGTTACAATAATTTCTGTTTAACATTTTATTGATTCAATAATTGCTACATTGACATTTTTGATTCAATAATTGTCATTACACAGTATTTCAAATTATCAAATCAATAATTCATTTAAATATATTATTATAATATTATATTATAGTAGTATGATGTAATTATATGATAGTATGTTTTTTTTATATAATTTGAATGGTAACATTATTATAGTAAATTCATGGTATAAAAGTAAAATGAGGTGGAAGAGAACAATTTAAATTTGAATTCTGATGATGTAAGCGATGATGTCATCGGAATGATGAGTTAAGCAATGATGTCATCGGAAGGATGTTGTAAGCAATGATGTCATTTGATCGATGATGTAAGTAATGATGTCATATGATCGATGATGTAAGCGATGATGTCATAAATTATGGCAAAAAGACTATTTTACCCTTACTCTAACAAGCTTATAAATAGAAGCTCATTCGTTCATTATTTTTCACGAATTCACTAAAGCTATAGAGTGAGAAAGAATAGAGAGAATAAGAGAGAAAGAAGAAGAATTTTCTGATACTACAATATTGCGGTATCCAATTTCCTACTAAGGTAAGGGGTATTATTTCTTTCTAATTCATGAAGATAACTTCTATTATTCCATTATTTATTATTACATTGGAATAACTTTGTATCTGCGAGCTACCCTATACTTGGTGAAATTCTTCGTTATTCCATTCTTTATCATTATGTTGAAATAACACCATCTATCAAATACCGTATACATGGTGAAATTCTTCTTTATTTCATTTTTATTATTCATTGTTGAACATCCCGCTTCGCATGACGTATTTATGACCGGGTTATTTATTTATTATTCTGTTGGAACATCCTGTCTGTGCATTTACGCATGACCTGGTTCCATTATCTATTATTCTGTTGGAATATCTTGTCTGTGTGTTTGCGCATGACCTGGTTCCGTTATTTATTATTCTATTGGAATAACCTGTCTGTGCAGTCTATCGCATGCCTGGTGATTTCTTTTGTTATCCCTTTCTTTATTATACTCAGTTGGTTAAAGTTTTGACTTCTATACTCCATAAAATTAGTGGAATATCCTTGATATCTGCGCTTCATCCAGTATCTTTTTATGGAAATATTCTTCTGAGCATTCTTGAGTTTTACTCTACAAAGAAGTATCATGTTGACAATTTGGACGTTTTTAGTTCCTGTATAAATTAATTCTTGAACTTGTTTTATTGAATTCTTATATCATTGTCATCATCCTCATGTTTATATTATGTTGAAAGTCATCTGTGGCCTGTAGTGCATAGATGGACTTGGTATGATTATGACCAGGGATTATTCGGTGTAATCATGACCGTAATGTTACAAATGATGTTGAAAAAGTCCTCATTGGCGCGTAATGAATTGATGGACAGTTGTTGGCATGATCATGACCATTGATGAATACACGAATATCCTTGGTCGTAGTGCATGGATAATTTGTGGTTGTGATACTAATGAATATCCTTGGCGTAGTGTAGGGATGATGTGAATTATTTATTAAGCTGAGTCTCAGCGATAAAAGTGATGAAAAACCTTTTAAATCATAAAAGATAGTAGGTTTTATTCTCTACTTGACTCTTTTAATGTATTGCTTGTTCCGCTGCAGTTAAACTTGATGTTTGTTATATTTTATCAGTTTAACATTATTGAAGGCTAATGATAATTTATTTTGCATTATCTTAGTCATAATATTTCTTACTGGGCTAGTTGAGCTCACCCTTTTTTTCACTGTTCTCTTAAGGAAATGAGAACGTAGTCGGGACTAGTCGGGGAATGGAGTGACGGTCCAGATGATAGTTTTAGTAGTCCTCACTATTCTATTAAATAGTGTGGAAATAAATGTAAACAGGACTCTTTTGAGTGTGGATATTGTCTAGATGACAATATTCTTATTAAACTCTCAGTTTACGTTTTTGTCGTATTTTACACGATAACTATATTATTAAGTTGTATTTGAATTTTGTACCATGTATTTGGCGACTCAAGATGGGTGATGTATACCTATTTTGGGGGCGTCACAAAAATACCACGTCAGAAAATTACAAAGTAAATTAAAAAAAAACAAACAACAAAACCCTCTCCCTCTACCTTTCTACGCCTCCTTTTCTGTATCTCCCTCTCTGCCTCAACAGTACCGTATAACGCCTCCATCTCAGACAAAGCCCTCTCTCCTCTGCCTCACGCCTTCTCTCCTGGCCTCAAATCCTCACACTCCGACTAACTTAGCCTCCAACTCGCTAAAATCGTTGCAGATCCCGCCGAAACCATGGCTGAGAACGATGTTGCAATCCCATCTGATGTGAATGATGCTCCCACTTTGTTATCTGATACTTCTAATTCTACTACTTTTGGTAATTCCTCAACTACTTTAGATAACAGAGATATGTATGCTTTAGATAAGAAAACCATTCGTAGTCAAACAGGCCAACATTCTGCTATTAAAAACGTATTCATTCTATAGAAACAAAGGAAATTATATATATCATATAATTACAAATCAACTTGGTAGGTAAACATATAATTTCGTCACTCAAAGAGATTCAATAGTGAAAATATTGCAAGTAGTATTAGTGATTATTCATTCACATTCAACAAATAAGTTAGTTGTTTTTGGCAATGTAATTCAAGCTCTAGATTAATAGGAAATTACTATTTTTTTTCCTGATTCAAGCAAAGACTGAACTTTATGGGATTATTTTATGCTTCAATGCGGTGTTGCAATCATATATGACAGAACTTTATGTGACAGAATTTTTAATGTTTATGACAGAATTTTTAAATTTTATGGTATTATTTTATGCTTGAATAAGGTGTTGCAATCCCATATGACAGAATTTTATATGACAAAATTTTTAAAGTTTATATGACATAATTTTTAAATTTTATTGGATTATTTTATGCTCGACTAGGGTGTTGCAATCTCATATGACAATTTTATTTTTAAAGTTTTGTATGCTCAGCCTTTGAATGGTTTAAACTTTTGTATTTTTAACTAAATAATTGAATAGTATTTTGAACAGAAAAAATCATATGATTGTCAGACAATGACGAATACATGTCTTCAGATGAAGAAATTGTCATTGATGAGGAAGAAAATGAGCAAAAGTTAGATATTGAAAAGATTGAAGAAAAGAAGCATGAGATCAACAAGATTTTAGATGAAAATGAAATTATTTTAGAACCAAAGGTTGGGATGATGTTTAATTTAAAGGAAGAAGTTAGAGCATATTATATGCAATATGCTAAACAAGCAGGTTTTGGTGTGTCGAAGAGAACCTCTAAACTTGGACATGATGGGAATTTAAAAAATTTCACTATTTCATGTGTTAATCAAGGCAAGGCAAAAAGTAAGGCAACTAATGCTCTTAAACCGAGACCAAAAAAAAATCTTGGGTGCAAAGCCAAAATTAATGCTACTTGTTGTCCTAATGGAAGGTTTACATTGACTACTGTTATGCTTGACCACTTTGAGTCTTAGAAAAGCTAGATATTTTAGATGTCATAAACAGATGGACTCTTCTGTGAAAAGAATGCTTGAGCTAAATGATAAAGCTGGAATTCGTATTAGTAAAAACTATAAATCTATTGTTATTGAAGCAAGAGAATTATAGAAGCTTCCATTTGGAGAAAAAGACTATATATAGAAATTATGTTGACAAAGCTAGGCGGCTTTGACTTGGGGTGGGAGGTGCTAGAGCACTTCGTGCCTATTTTGTTAGAATGCAAGAGAAGGATGACCAGTTTTATTACGTAATGGATGTGGATGATAGGTCTCGATTGAGGAATGTGTTTTAGGCGGATGCAAGAAGTAGAGCCACATGTGAATGTTTTGGGGATGTTATAACATTTAACACAACATACTTGACAAATCCATATAAAATGCCATTTGCTCCATTTGTAGGAGTTAATAATCATGGTCAATCAATAGTTCTTGGGTGTTGTGACGCCCCCAAAATAGGTATACATCACCCATCTTGAGTTGCCAAATACATGGTACAGAATACAAATACAAACTTTAATATACAACATGCGTTGTGAGTTTTAATACAAATATTGTCTTCTAGACAGTATTCAAACTCAAAATAAGTCCTCAATACATTTATTATCACAATATTTCACAGAATAGTGAGGACTACTAATGCAACATCTGGACCGTCACTCCGTTCCCCGACTAGTCCCAGCTATATTCTCATTTCCTGAAAAGAACAATGAAAGCAAAAGGGTGAGCTCAACTAGCCCAGTAAGAAATATTATGACTAAGATAATGTAGAATAAATTATCGTTAGCCTTCAACAGTGTTAAACTAATAAAATACAATAGACATCAAGTTTAACTGCAGCGGAACAAGCAATCCATTAGAAGAGTCAAGTAGAGCATGATATCTACTATCTTCTATGATTTAAAAGGTTTTTCATCACTTTTATCGCTGAGACTCAGCTTAATAAATAATCCATATCATCCCTGCACTACGGCCAAGGATATTCATTAGCATCACGACCACAAATTATCCATATACGGGCCAAGGATATTCGTGTTTTCATCAATGGTCATGATCATGCCAACAACTGTCCATCAATGCACTACGGGCCAATGAGGACTTTGTCAGGAATAAACATGTGAATGATATTCCTATCTTTATATGATTTGATTATGATATATATATATATATATATATATATATATATGAATGAATATGCAAGTATGCTTGCATTAAGAAAAGCTGTAAAGTCCTCTAATAGATTATAGAAACATATGTACAAGGACTTGGAATGAATTGATCAAATATGTTAGGATGATCCTACATAAGCTAAATAGCTTTGTAAAGTCCTTCAAAAGAAATGATGTACAAGGACTATAAATATAGAAAGATCAAGTATGTTAGGTTGATCTTATGATATAATAGATAAGCTTGTCTGACCATCGAGCACTGCACCAGAAATCGTAGTCTGCCAGGAGAGTCAAGGAAAGCTCGAGAACTATCAAGGCAGAATCGTAGTCTTAAAGATAGTAGATTTCGGAGTTCGTAGACTTCCAGGAGAGACGAGGAAGGATCGTAGTGTGTCGAGTAGCACTTCCTCGGAGCCGTAGTCTACTAAGGAAGTCATGTTCAGAATCGTAGAGACAGCCTGCATACGAACCGACTGAGCATCTGCCAAAGCCAAGTCAAGAATCGTAGAGTACACTCTGAGTCGTAGAATCTACTGATAACGAAGCCAAGTCAAGAACTGTAGACTACAATCAGAGTCGTAGAGTCTACTGATCGTATCAAGGCAGAAATCGTAGTCGAGCAAGATCAGATGAAGACAACAAGCACAACAACAAAAATCATAGAGTGTCAAGATCTGATCTCGGAGTCGTGTAGTGTCTCGTGATGTAGAAGTCGAATCGTAGAGCGTAAAACTGAGACTTCAACAAATGTGCTCACAGCGCCAGGGCAGAATCGTAGAGTTAATACGATTCTCAACAAATGAGAACTCCCAGAATATCCAAAGGGATGAAGCCTCTGGTTTGTACTGCAAAGATACATCCCACCTGAAGGAAACCAGAGCACTCAACGAATGGCATGGAAGATTACAGAAGATCTAAGTATCAACTCAATCAGCATCCAGATTGAGTTGTGAAGCCATTCGAAATGAAATCTTCCATAAAGATGATCATAAGAAGACTTCAGTAGCTAACTAAGGAAAGTCAGTATGTACAGTTGTGACGCCCCAAAAATAAGTATACATCACCTATTCTGAGTCGCCATATACATGGTACAGAAAACAAATACAACTTAATAATACAACCGTCGTGTAAAATACGACAAAACATAAATTGAGAGTTTTAATAAGAATATTGCCATCTAGACAATATCCACACTCAAATGAGTCCTCATTACATTTATTGTCACACTATTTAACGTAATAGTGAGGATCGCTAATACTATCATCTCGGACCGTCACCCGGTTCCCGACTAGTCCCCGACTACGCTCTCGTTTCTCAAGAGAACGGTGAAAGAAAGGGTGAGCTCAACTAGCCCAAAGAAGAAATATTATGACTAAGATAATGTAGAATAAATTATCATTAGTCTTCAACAATGTTAAAGCGATAAAATATAACAAACATCAAGTTTAAGCTGCGCAATGAACAAGCAATCCATTAAAAGAGTCAAGTAGAGAATAAAATCTACTATCTTTTATGATTTAAAAGGTTTTTCATCACTTTTATCACGAGACTAAACAATAAATAATCCACATCATCCCCGCACTACGCCCAAGGATATTCATTAGTATCACAACCACAAATTATCCATGCACTACGGGCCAAAGATATTCGTGTATTCATCAATGGTCATGATCATGCCAACAACTGTCCATCAATACACTACGGGCCAATGAGGACTTTTACCACATCATTTGTAACATTACGGTCATGATTATACCGAAAAATCCCTGGTCATAATCATACCAAGTCCATCTATGCACAACAGGCCATAGATGACTTTCAACATAATATAAGCATGAGGATGATGGCAATGATATACGAATCCAATAAAACAAGTTCAAGAATTAATTTATCCAGGAACCAATAACGTCCAAATTGTCAACATGATACTGCTTTGTAGAGTAAAATTCAAGAATGCTCAGAAGAATATTTTTATGAAAAGATACTGGATGAAGTGCAAATATCAAGGATATTCCACTAATTTCATGGAGTATTGAAGTCAAAGCTTTAACCAACTGAGTATAACAGAATATATGAAACTGCAAATGGATTTTTGTCTGCCATACGGTAATCCACGTGAAGCATGATCATTTCCACAATTTAATAAGAAATGAATCTGAAAGGTCATTCGGCATGCATGTGGTAATCCACATAGGCAAAAGTTATTCCAATGTAATAATAAAGAATGGAATAACGGAAGAATTCACCATGCATGCGATAGATCAAGACAAACAAAGTTATTCCAACGAGAATAATAAATAATGGAACAGTCATGCAGAACGCATGCATGTGATATATTCAAATGAGAATAATAAAGAATGAAATAACAAAAGACTTCACGAGCATGCGATAGATCGTGATAGACAAAGGTTATTCCAATGTAATAATAAATAATGGAACTGTGTCATGCATGTAATACGCATGCACAAGGTATTCCAAAGAATAATAAAAATGGAATAATGTAAGAATTTCACCATGTATGCGGATTGCCGATATACAAAAGTTATTCCAACATAATAATAAAGAATGGAATAATGAGAAGAATTTCACCATGTATATGGTACTTCAGATAGACAAAGTTATTCCAACATAATAATAAAGAATGGAATAATGAAGAATTTCACCAAGTATAGGGTAGTAGTCCAGATATAAAAGTTATTCCAATGTAATAATAAAGAATGAAATAATGAAGTTCTCTTCATGAATACAAAAGAAATAATACCCCTTACCTTAGAAGAAACTAGATATAAGAGTAGTGAAATAGCAGAATACTTTTCTTCTTTCTCTCTATAGTTTCTCTTCTCAGAGTTTCAATTGAATTAAGTAAGAAATAATGAAGGAATGAGCTTCTATTTATAGGAAAATGAAATTTGAATAATAACTAATTCATGAACGGTCCGAGATTGATTTACTATGTAGTATTAATAAAATATTCTAATAAAACAAAATTTTTAAATAAAATATAATATATTCTATTTATAGTCTAATAAAACAAATAACTTTATAAAAGTATTCTATTTTATATAAAAAGATTTTACTATGCAAATACTATGCAGCACTATGCAAACACTACGCATAATAAAATATAATATATTCTAATTATTTGTCTAATAAAACAAATAACTTTATAAAAGTATTTTGTTTTATATAAAAAGATTTTACTATGCAAAAATACTATGCATAATAGAATATAATATATTCTATTTATAGTCTAATAAAACAAATAACTTTATAAAAGTATTACATTTTTATATAAAAGCTTTTCTCATTTTATTACATTAATAATATTAATAAAACAATATATATATATATATATAAACTTCCGTGACTTCATAAAAAAGACACCTCAATATATTTAACAACATTTATCATCATTATTATAATTCACAATATTAATCGACTGTGTCGTTCCCAAGAAAGAGGAGGCTTTCTAATAAGGATTTCTCCCTATCATGGCATGCAATTAGGTGACCAAACCTCTCCTGGCGTAACTTCTGTACATCGTTAATATTGCAAATAATAATATTAATAACTTTGTCATCTCAATTATTGATTTAATAATATATAAAATATAAACAATAATTGAATCAAATAACGTGAGATACTATACAACAATTCTTTGAAGCAATAATTGAACAAAACCTGAGTGACTTCACGTAAGCATCAATAATCAATACCGTGTGCTACTATGCAACCACGAGCATATTCTTGTATTTTTACTAAAGGGTAGTTCAACGGTTTTAATGGTAAAACTTCCATAGTTATTTTCAAAGAAATATTTTTGTCGCTTTCTCAATCCGACAATAATTACATTGTTGTGGGGTCCACCAATGATTGTCTTGGCCATACGAATATTCCCGTTAAAACGAATATTCCCCGACCAATCGAATATTATATAACAACTTGCGTACTTTATAAAATTTATAAATATTACCCACAACTATAACATTATATCAAATTTACTCCATAATATTAAAAAAATATTTTGAGAAAATTTAAATCTTTATTCATAAAATTTGGGGTCTCACAGCAGTAGTTGTTAAAGTGATAAGATGACAACGATCATGGAAGTAATCAGGATTGTAGTGTTTGCCAAACAAAGAAGGAATTGATAGAGCGTACACAAATATACTAGCCATTGGGTCAGTCCATTGATGATAAGTGAACGGGAGATCACAAGGAGAAAGCGAGATGGACACGCCACAAATCTGAAGAGTCTTGTTGTTCAGAAGGGACCAAAACGAAGAGTCAAGTCATCAGTATCCGAGAACAGTCGAGGCAAACAGAAGTGTTGAGGCACTGCATGAAAGAAAGAAGAGGTGTTCTACATTGAAGATCCAATGAACATCCTTCTAAAGATCGTAGTGATGACTCTACATGGTATCAGTCAACAAGACACTACGATCAGGTCCGAGAAGATATGCATCAGAATCGTAGAGTTCGAACAACTAAGGATTGAAGCATTGACAACGGTTCAATCTGAAGGTTGGCATTAAGACAAAAGCTTATTGAGAGCATCGATGCAAGGACAACCTCTGATCGAGAAATTAGAAGGAGGAAATAAAGTCGTCCACCTGCCTAAGACATCAAAGTAACATATCTGACGGGGTAGGTGAAATAGTAGACTGCAATGTTAGAAAGTCAGAAAAAGTTGACATGTCACATCTGCAATCTACACCTAACAACTCGAGATCTGTGAAGCAATTTAAATAGCTTTCAACGACTACTTTCCAACAGGAAGATTGGGAAGCAGTATAAGTCAACAGAGCATCAAAGATCAAGTGTTGCTAATTTTTGCTAAGTTACAGAATCGTTGAGTTGTTGGGAATGCTATTGTTGGCTCTACGAGTTCCACCAAAGATCAACAGAACAAGTCTTAGTGACAGTGAGAATACAAAGGTGGAAGTGAAGCAACTTTGTAGAAGGACTTAAACAGATTAGAGCTTTACTCAACAAAGATGAGAATGCCACTGAAGATGGCAGCCAAGCTGAGAGCCGAGAAGGCCAAAGAGATAGCATTCAGAAAGGTGGCAGAATACAAAGAAGATTAAGAGAGCCACTCTACAGATCACCATGAACCAAAAGAAGAAAAGGAACAAAAGCAAAATCATGTCTGTAGAACATTCAAGAAGGGTTCAGGGATTGCTAAGTGCCAGACGAAGTCTACCAAAAGCTCAGAGACTTAGCAAATCTATATGGTGATGGTGCACAACTGACATCAGATAAAGATGAGCAAAAAGGAGTAAAGATCAGCTGCACCAAAGAAGATGTGGTTCAGACTCGAAGCAGAATGCAGAGAAGACCACACCAAGCTGCTAAGTATAGAAGATGTTCAGAGCTTAAAGACATCTTAGTAGCTCAATAACAACAACAACAACAAGCCAGGGCCTGAGGGGTCCTTGTCTGGAGGGACTAAATGAAGTTCCAAGCCTGCTGGGCTTGAAGAGTTCTTAAGGAACTAGAGAAGTTCCAAGGCTGCTAGCCTTGAAGAGTTCTTAGTGAACTGAAGTCACAAAGGTCGCCCTTGAAGGAATCTGAGTGATTGCAGTCCGCCTTCCTTAGTGGAAATCCTGCTAGTTGAAAGTAGAAGAGTGGATTAGGAGCTTGAGTCTCTGAACCACTTAAAATCCCTTGTGTCTTTTACTTTATGTCATTTATATTATGTACATTAACTGCTATAACTGCTATGTATGTATTAACTACTTACTACTAAACTAACTCTACGAACAATGTATGTATGGTTATGAATATATCAATGAAGGGGACCTTTTACTTATTTCGCTGTGCTTGAAAAGATTCTTATGTTTGTCAGATGCTAAATTATTAGCAATACAAAATAAACTAGAAAAGTATTTGAATCTAAAAAGGATCTATTCAACCCCCCCCCCCTTCTAGATCCATTGTGCCTACTGGGAACTAACAATTTGTATCAGAGCAGGTTCTCATGCTATATTCAAAAGCTAATCGCTTTGAGTCTGATCCTAGGCACAAACATTGTTCTAAACTTAGTTTAGTAGTAAGTCATTTGTTATATGCAGATGAGCTCACACGTTGGAAATATTGTGTACAAGTAAATGTGTATATACACCTAAAGCTGCTCAGATTGGTCCATGTTCTTGATTGTCATATCAACAAGACCAATCCTTGCTCGCGGTCAATCTTGAAGTCTGAAGATCAGGCTAGAAAGCACAAAAGACAACAACAGAAAAGAGTCAAACATCCACCAGCCTAAAAAGATGAAAAGGCCACACATGCTAAGAAATGGTTATCTAGAGAAGAAAGAAAATCTTCTCAAACATGTATCTGGCCAACCAGCAGCTGGATGTAAACCTTGTGAACTCAAGGATGTCAAAGAACTAAAGATGCTGATATTCTCTTAGCTTGCATCTTCGAAGACCACGACTGATTAATTGAAGGTCAACTGGAGCAACTAGCTGTCAGGAGAAAATGAGAAACTATGCACATCAATGCCTAAAACTCAGTATATTTAAGATAAATGACTATTAAGAAACTGACAGAGGTAAGGTTTCTCACTAATATAAATATGTACATTATAATTGTACCCCCTTATGAACTATAACAATATTCTTTTAAGGAATCATAATCTACCTAAAAAGGTTGAAGAGAGAAAGTACACTGAGGGTGGAAACTCAAATGCCTATAAACTTTCTCTCCATTTAAGTTTTAGGTTGAAGATGACATCGTGAAAGAAATCTGAAATGGGTCATAAGAGCATCACATGTCAAATTAATCTTATGTGAAGTAATCTTTGTTGATGGGTTAGTATGTATGTACAACCTATGGTCTAAGTGTTTAATAACATACAGAGTATGATCAGTTCTACAAGAGTATCTTGAAGATTCATAGAAACTGATCACCTCCATGAATTAACCAGATACTAATAAATCGTAGAATTGATTCTCACTCTGTGAACGTTTAAACCCTGTGAACATAACCTAGCAAATGATGAAACCATTAAAGAAAAAGAGTGTTTTATTAAAATAGCAAATCTCAAACACACTCACCGTCATGCATCTCAAAATGTATTATCTAAATTAATTACATGCATAAATATGACTGTTTGTGATCAATATGATGATTATCCAAATATATGGGGAACAGGGGTTTAGAAAACTAACCTAGCAGGACCCATTTAACCATGGGTACCAAAAATAGAAATTCATAACTTGCAGGATCTTGGTTTATCTAGCCACACTAAGGAATGCTGAAGCAGATGACTTTAGTCAAGAAGATTCAACCAGCAGAAGGCTTAAGACTATTCAGAAATGTTTCTGATAAAACTCCTATATGTCAAAGCATGTCCTTGAAGACCTACTAAGCCAATCTAAATGAAGCTCATATGGCTGGTGATCTTTATACGGAAACAGGCCATTCAACCAAAGGTGAAAAGGGTCATATATGCTCAATCATGTGAAGCACATCATATGAGAAGAATCCTCAAGGAAGTTCATATCAGAGGATCATCGAGCATCAATCATGAGGAAATCATTATGGAAGCAAAACTCAGCAAGCACAAAATGACAAGGAAGACTACGTTCGTAATGCTGTTAAAGGATCGTAGAATGATCAACCCTGAAGATGCCCATCTCTATGATCCAAGAAGATTTAATAACTTCAGCCAGAATGAGATATGCATGATTACCTTCTTCTACACATGAAAAAAAGGAAATCACGCCACACTGAAAAGATAGTATCAACCACGGGGGAGCAGTGATCTGCTAAAGGACAACAACACTGAGATATTCTATAAAGCAATGTACCAGCTACAGAGTCCCAAAACTTTGTGGCTAATGAACCAAATGAAGATCCATAGTCAGTAGGAACGTCTCAAAACGTACTACTGATAACCTATCAGCCACCCAACTCAAAATCGTGGAGTACCTACGATCAAACACCTGATCGTAGTGTAAATACAGGAGGTCACCACAATTACAGCCAGTACAAATGTCTAAAGTTGGAAGAGGAACTCCTTAGCAGAAAAGGTCAAATGAGATATCAGTGCAAATCACTTCTAAAAGAATTTCTTCTGGAAAGCGCCTCAGGGACAAACTTGACCGTTAGCTCACTCTAAGATCTTGGTCCTTCCTGAGCTACCTTAGCCTAGAAGGATTGTTTAGTCAAGTTCATCTCAAGGACCAAGACAGTCAACGATCGCAGAGTAGAGTTTGAGAGAACTCAACGATCATGATGTAACCTCAACGATCGTAGTGCAACCTCAGTGATCGTAGAAACAGACTCGACGATCGCAGTCTTATAAGAGGCTACTCAAACTCATGAGGAGCTTGGAAGAACAGGACAATTGCTCAAACATTCAGATTATGGGAGATAAGTTTGAATGCTGGTTGGAAAGATGTCCTGCTGAAGAAAAGTGCCCAAGGTTTCATGAAGTACATCAGTGGTTGAGCCATGCAGGTTTAAAATGAGAAGTAATGTCAAAACCATCCACTGTAACATCTCTCAAAAGTTGATCGTTGAGTCAACAAAGAAAAACGTAGAGTCCATAGCTGCCTTATCATGCTACTCTATGAACCAAAGAGGTCAACGGTCAATCCACGTCAATCAAATGTCTACTCTTTTAAAAGAGACATCTAACTAAAAAGTTAATGGGGAGTTACAGCTCATTACTGGGCATCGTACAACCAATGGCTAGTTGACACATCACAGCATATGCAGAGTCAGAAGGAACTGCCATAAAGACAAATTCAAAATCTACAAACAGTTACCAAAACTTATCGAACCTCTCTCCCTCCCATTTTCAAACCCTAGAATCCTCTTCGAAGCTTAAATCAATTAAACCTCCAGAATCCAAATCACAATAAGCTATCTCTCACAAATCCCTCTGAATCATATACCCTCATCCCTCAAACTATTCAAATGGAAGATTGGCGAGTAATCACTGACATTCAGCTCGGAACCAAGTCTTTTGAGAAATCCGAAAAGAAGTTCAGAGACATTCTTGAACTTGTGAAGAAAGCTGGATTCTCAGAATGTCTTGAAGCTAGCACTCGAGTATATACTGAACTGGTCAAGGAATTCTACTCAAATGCATCCATAAATACCGAAACCCTTTCAACCAAGGTTAAAGGTCAGTCTCTTAAGTTGAAATCATCCGATATTAATCAATGCTTAGGTATTTTTAACCTAGGACTGAGAGACCTTGATGAGATCGACACTGAGCAAGCAAAGGAGATTATGGGGTACCAAAGGAACCCTAGTCTGAAGGACATGAAGAAAAAGAAGTTTCCTGAGGAATTCAA
Source organism: Panax quinquefolius (assembly GCA_020205615.1). Taxonomy (NCBI): domain Eukaryota; kingdom Viridiplantae; phylum Streptophyta; class Magnoliopsida; order Apiales; family Araliaceae; genus Panax; species Panax quinquefolius. The sequence continues at coordinate 96,694,109 of CM035158.1, read as the reverse complement.
GTTCCTTGCTGAGATAGTAGGCAAATGTATACTATGCAAGGATACGGCACATGACACTGTGCTTGATCAACAACTGAAGATTATGTCCGTAATAGTTCTGAAGAACCGAATAAACTTTGGAGTTATCTTGTTTGATCAGATCTCCAAATGGGTACAAAAGGCCAAGTTAAAAGAGTCTACAGAAAAACCACTTACAAAAGTGTTTCATGGAAGACTGCTAAGTATTGTGATGAAGAAGAAGCTGGGAGGCAAAATCAAGGATGATGAGGGAGAACCTTTGAATGTTCATAAAGTAATGTCTCCACAACTGTTTGTGAATTGGAAGAAAAAACCCCAAGGAGAACAGAAGGTTAACAACAACAGGGAGCAGCAGAAAGAACTCTGCGAAAAAGAGGAAGGCGAAAGAGGTGTAAAGCTCTGAGTCTGGTGACTCAACACCGGTAGCAGCCACACCAGTAAGGAAGAAATCCAAAGGTATGAAGAAAACTGAGGCCCTACCAAAAGGTCTCTCTATGGAAGACAAGGATGAAGAAGAAAAAGTCCTGACTACAGAAACCACTAAGAGGAGAAGTAACAGACTGCTTCAAGGGCCATCGAGAAAGAGAGCTAAGATGGAAAACAAACCAGCTCCAGTTTCCCAAGAAAGTACATCTAACAAAAAGGAGAACGTAGAGTTAAAGGAAGAAAAGGGAACTGACGATCTCAAGACCGAATCCCCAAAGAACGAGTCCAGCAATGAAGCTGAAGCTAGATTCATGGAAGAAAATACAGAATCTGCTGATGAAGAAAAGCTACAAGATGACCCAACTGCATCTCCAAATGCAAATGCTCTAACAAGCCTAGATGATGGGTCAAATGATGTTGTCTTTGAAGAAGAAGGACATACACCTGCCAATGTTGAAAGTTAAGAAAGCTTGCATGATGATTCAAAGGCCTCAGAGTCTGAAGAGGAAGAAGAGTCTGACGCTCCCATAGCTGAACCCCCAAGAAGAAGGAAGAGCTACAGATTACTTGCTCAATTTGCCTCCAAGAAGAGAAATGATCAATCTACTGCAATTATTGAATTAAGTGATGATGAATCTGAATCATAGGAAGAAAGTGCTGAAGATGGGACTAGTAATGAAGAGGATGAATCCAAGAAAGATGTTGCTGAAGAAGGCTTTGGTAATGAAATTCAGCAAGAAGAATTCACTGATGAATCTAATGAAAGGAATCAGTAAGATTCAAGTTCAAGAAGTGAAGAATTGAAGAAAGATTCTGTTTCTGTAAATCAGGAATTAGAAGAATCAGCAAACTATCCTATCATCTCTCCAGCAAGAATTAACAGAAGCATGATAGTGAAAGGCTCGGATGAATCACAAGAAGTTTCCAGAAATTCCAAGCCTAGAACTGGTGTCTCAGAACTTCCCAAAAGTGAAGAACTATGCAACAATGATGATCAAAGACCAGCCCCACTACAAAATCTACAGACATGCTGGTAACCATTATATTCCCTACGATCGTAGAGTGGACTCTGAAGGCAGAAGGATTATGGCCAAGGAAATAAACATAGAGTCTGTTCACTCTACCACTGATGGTGCTCAAGTCCAAAATGAAAAGCCTTCATCTGCTCAAACACTGTTTCCCAACATTCCTTCATCCTCCAATAGCGATTGGTACTCAACGATTTTTTAGATTCTGAACACTTTTAAAAATCTGTCCAAGGATAAAAATCGTAGAGTCCAATCTGGTGTTCAACAAGAAGTTGTCCAACCAGATGACCAAATTACTATGGAGAAGGAGCTGATGAAAAATTCTGATGATCTGATTGAGAAAACATCTCTAATCACTGAAGAGTCAAAGAGGTTGACAGAAACAAAAGATAACTCAGTTCAAGACAGAATCCAAGCCACCATGGCTGATGTATCTCTCAAAACCAAAGAGAGAGATCACATCTATCTGAAAGCCATACATGATCAGAAGGTTGAAGATCTACGAGCACAAAAGGCCAATGAAGAGAAACTCCAAGTCCTCTTTGACAAGATTGACAACCTGAACCAGTCTTTCTCCGTGCAACTTGAGCTGAGCCAACAAGAACTCAAGATTGAAGTTGATAACTCCTCCTACCTGATGGAGCAACTTATGTCCAACATGGAGCAGCTCTCTCAAGTGATTAATGACAAAAAGGGGGAGAAAAAGAGGCATAGAAAGAGGCTGAGTAAGAGGCACTCAAGAAAGAGCAAGATCAGTAAAAGAAAAGAAGAGAAGAAAACAAAGAAGAAGACATCACAAGAAGTAGCTGAGTCATCATCTAAGGGGGAGCCAAAGGATGATGAGCCTGAGGCTGAGGGAGAGACAGAAGAAGAAGAGGAGCATACATCTGCAGAAGAGCAAACAAAAGAAATGAAGTCAACATCCCAGGGGGAACAGGTGCAAGAAGATCAAACAGATGAATAGCTGATCAACAGACATCCTGGAAGCATACATGGAGCCAAAGAGGTACATCTCTAACTAGTTAGGTATGTTTTGGATCCAAGATGTAAAATGTCAATGTATGTCAGTATATTAAATTTCACATCACTAAAAATGACATTCATGGTTATCTATTTTAGAAATACAGCTGTTCACTATATATAAGATTCATTCATAATATGCATATGCACTTATTATTTTTGTCATAATCAAATAGGGGGAGATTGTCAGGAATAAACATGTGAATGATATTCCTATCTTTATATGATTGGATTATGATATATATATATATATATGAATGAATATGCAAGTATGCTTGCATTAAGAAAAGCTGTAAAGTCCTCTAATAGATTATAGAAACATATGTACAAGGACTTGGAATGAATTGATCAAATATGTTAGGATGATCCTACATAAGCTAAACAACTTTTTAAAGTCCTTAAAAAGAAATGATGTACAAGGACTATAAATATAGAAAGATCAAGCAGTTAGGTTGATCTTATGATGTAATAGATAGGCTTGTCTGACCATCGAGCACTGCACCAGAAATCGTAATCTGCCAGGAGAGTCAAGGAAAGCTCGAGAACTATCAAGGCAGAATCGTAGTCTTCAAGATAGTAGATTTCGAAGTTCGTAGACTACCAAGAGAGACGAGGAAGGATCGTAGTGTGTCGAGTAGCACTTCCTCGGAGCCGTAGTCTACTAAGGAAGTCATGTTCAGAATCGTAGAGACAGCCTGCATACGAGCCGACCGAGCATCTGCCAAAGCCAAGTCAAGAATCGTAGACTACACTCTGAGTCGTAGAGTCTACTGATAACGAAGCCAAGTCAAGAATCGTAGACTACAATCAGAGTCGTAGAGTCTACTGATCGTACCAAGGCAGAAATCATAGTCGAATAAGATCAGATGAAGACAACAAGCACAACAACAAAAATCGTAGAGTGTCAAGATCTGATCTCGGAGTCGTATTGTCTGCACAGCCGAAGCTGAATCGTAGAGTGTAAAACTAAGACTTCAACAAATGTGCTCACAACGCCAAGGCAGAATCGTAAAGCTAATACGATTCTCAACAAATGAGAGCTCCCAGAATATCCAAAGGGATGAAGCCTCTGGTTGGTATTGCAAAGATACATCCCACCTGAAGGAAACCAGAGCACTCAACGAATGGCATACAAGCTAACAGAAGATCTAAGTATCAACTCAATCAGCATCCAGATTGAGTTGTGAAGCCATTCGAGATGAAGTCTTCCACAAAGATGATCATAAGAAGACTTCAGTAGTTGACTAAGGAAAGTCAGTATGTGCAGTAGCTGTCAAAGTGATAAGATGACAACGATCTTAGAAGTAATCAGGATCGTAGTGTTTGCCAAACAAAGATGGAACTGATGGAGTGTACACAGAGATACACAAGGAGAAAGTGATTAAGCATTGGGTCAGTCCATTGATGATAAGTGAACGGGAGATCACAAGGAGAAAGTGAGCTGGACACGCGACAAATCTGAAGTGTCTTATTATTAAGAAGGGACCAAAACGAAGAGTCAAGCCATCAGTATCCGAGAACAGTCGAGGCAAACAGAAGTGTTGAGCCACTTCATGAAAGAAGAAAGAGGTGTTTTACATTAAAGATCCAATGAACATCCTTCTAAAGATCGTAGTGATGACTCTACATAGTATCAGTCAACAAGAAATTACGATCAGGTCTGAGAAGATGTGCATCAGAATTGTATAGTTCAAATAACTAAGGATTGAAGCATTGGCAACGGTTCAATCTTAAGGTTGGCATTAAGACAAAAGCTTATTGAGAGCATCGATGCAAGGACAACCTCTGATCGAGAAATCAGAAGGAGGAAATAAAGTCGTCGACCTGCCCAAGGCATCAAAGTAACATATCTGACATGGTAGGTGAAACAGTAGACTGCAGTGTCAGAAAGTCAGAAAAAGTTGACATGTCACATCTGCAATCTACACCTAACAACTCGAGATCTGTGAAGCAATTTAAATAGCTTTCAACGATCAAGTGTTTCTAATTTTTGCTAAGTTGCAGAATCGTTGAGTTGTTGGGAATGCTATTGTTGACTCTACGAGTTCCACCAAAGATCAATAGAATAAGTCTCAATGACAGTGAGACTACAAAGGTGGAAGTGAAGCAGCTTTGAAGAAGGACTTAAACAAATTAGAGCTTCACTAAACAAAGATGAGAATGCCACTGAAGATGGCAGCCAAGCTGAGAGCCGAGAAGGCCAAAGAGATAGCATTCAGAAAGGTAGCAGAAAATAAAGAAGATCAAGAGAGCCACTCTACAGATCACCATGAACCAAAAGAAGAAAAAGAACAGAAGCAGAATCATGTCTGCAGAACATTCACGAAGGGTTCAGGGATTGCTAAGTGCCAAACGAAGTCTACCAAAAGCTGAGAGACTTAGCAAATCCAGATGGTGATGGTGCACAGCTGACATCAGATAAAGATGAGCAGAAAGGAGTAAAGATCAGTTGCACCAAAGAAGATGTGGTTCAGACTCGAAGAAGAATGCAGAAAATACCACACCAAGCTATTAAGTACAGAAGATGTTCTGAGCTTAAAGACATCTTAGCAGCTCAACAACAACAACAACAACAACAACAACAACAAGAAGCCAGGACCTGAGGGGTCCTTGTCTGGAGGGACTAAATGAAGTTCCAAGCCTGCTGGGCTTGAAGAGTTCCTAGGGAACTAGAGAAGTTCCAAGGCTGTTGGCCTTGAAGAGTTCTTAATGAACTGAAGTCCCAAGGCTGCTGGCCTTGAAGGAATCTTAGTGATTCAGGGTGCTGCCCTTCCTTAGTGGAAATCTTGCTAGTTGAAAGCAGAAGAGTGGATTAGGAGCTTGAGTCTCTGAACCACTTAAAATCCCTTGTGTCTTTTACTTTATGTCATTTACATTATGTACATTAACTGCTATAACTGCTATGTATGTCTTAATTGCTTACTACTAAACTAACTCTACGAACAATGTATGTATGGTTATGAATATATCAATGAAGGGGATCTTTTACTTATTCTGCTGTGCTTGAAAAGATTCTTATGTTTGTCATATTCTAAATTATTAGCAATACAAAATAAACCGGAAAACTATTTGAATCTAAAAAGGATCTATTCAAACCCCCCCCCCTTCTAGATCTATTGTGCCTACTGGGAACTAACAGACTTTTACCACATCATTTGTAACATTACGGTCATGATTATACCGAATAATCCCTGGTCATAATCATACCAAGTCCATCTATGCACTATAGGCCACAGATGACTTTCAACATAATATAAGCATGAGGATGATGACAATGATATAAGAACTCAATTAAAAGAAAGCAAAGGATAAATTTTTAATTATAATTTAATTTATCCAGAATTTAATAATGTCCAAATTGTCAACATGATACTGCTTTGTGGAGTAAAATTCAAGAATAATATTGTACCAAAAATGATTTGGACCGAAAATGAATCAATTTTTATTATGAATAGTACTCCGGGTGAATAGTACTTGAGTAAATAGTACCCCGTGAATAGTAACCTATAAATAGTACCCCGACATGAAAAAGTTAAAACTTATCAAGAATGCTCAGAATAATATTTCCATGAAAAGATACTAGATGAAACACAAATTTTAAGGATATTCTACTAATTTCATGGAGTATAGAATTTAACCAAATGAGTATAGAATTCGAAATCTGAAACAAAATCATATTACTTACATACTACAGAGTATGGAAGAAAATATTATTTTAAGCAAATATTGAACAAAAATAACATCCATTACCTTAAAAAGAAGAGTATTCCGACTAGTAGGGCAGAGATATTCTTGAAGAAAACTTCACTATTTTCTACGCTCAAAGCTTTCTAAAACTCGAAAGAAATACACTCAATATTATAGAAGAAGAATTCTCTGATTCTGGTGTGATTTTTAATTCTAACTAAGCATCCTATTTATTGGAGAATGGAAGGAGTACTGTTAAGAAATAAAATCACGGACGAAATAATTTACGAAATCACGGATGCCATTGGCTGAATTCAATTATCAAGTAAAATAAAATATAATATATATATATATAAATACTAGTTTTTCTTTAGCTTTAGTAATCTTATCCTTAACTCTATTGTCTTTAGTTAATAAATCTTTTAACTGTTTAGTGTACTGAGATTTTAACTCAGGATCAGAAATCTTACTAATTAAATCAATTAGCAAAGAACTTTCTTCATCTTCTTTAGTGATTACATTAACTTTTTTATTGCAACATTTTTCATTGCAATTGTTAACGTAAATAGTGACTTCGTCATTATCACTATTTGTTTCGTGGTTACTAGTACTGCTATTAGATGAATGAGGAATATCATAACCTTCATCATTACTGAGATTGTTCTCTATTCTCATTAATTCTAATAGTTGCTCAGTATCTTCACTTGAGGAACTCAGAGTCTTACTAAGTTTCTAAGTCTGTCTTGCTAAACTGAGTTCGGTTTCCTTTTATAGAATAAGGAAAGGAACTATTACAAAGTTACTATTACAAATTGAATCATTACAGACAAGCAACTGTAGATGAATAGTGCTAACTTTTGACTAAATACATACACTTTCGGCTATTTTAGACAAAGAGGCCGACAACTTTGATTTCAAGAGATGCTTTCGGTGGAAAAAGAGAGCATCTTTTGACTTTTAAAGGTCTTTGGGCAAAAGCATGTACTAGAGCTTCTTTCGGTGGAAAAGCATATTTTTCTGACTGATCGGCTGTAGGGGCAGGTGCATGTGACTGGGAAGTTGGGAAAATGGGTCCTGAGCATCCTGTAGATCGATGGTGCCATATGGATCATACTGACCATCATCATCTGCAAACTGGCTGACTGAAGCAGAGGAAGAAGAATGAACAGAAGCTTCCTCATGTAACTCATCAATTCTTTTATTAAGTGTTTGGGCTATTAATTTCAATTCTTTACTGGAACAGTCTTTGAAATAAGAAATGCCACGGGAATAAGTTGAACCAGTAGGACTGACTCTGGACTCTTTTGACTTAGACTCTTTTTCTTTAATGGCCAGAACGGTGTTAACTGAAAAGAGGAGAATTAGGAGCAACAGGAAATTCTTGTTAAACCTGACCAACAAACTTATTAATGTCAAATTTATCCCACCACTTGAAGTACCATAGGTGGGTGACCAAGGGGAAAGGATAATATGAGGGAGAAGTAAGGTAACCGACATCTTTACTATGAGAGAGGGTAACTTGAGTTGGAGTTTTAATGTCATACTGCCATTTAAGAATCCAAGGAATCTTATATTTACTTACAAATTGAAGAATAGCAGGGACACCGACAAACTTTGGATTATTTTTACTATGGTTACAAAAATGACTGAGCTGGACTTTCAAGAGGTCAAGAAGGAGGTCGTAAGTGGAACCAGTACGGGAAATGACTCTTGAATTTATGATCGAATTGAATAAACCATGAATGACTGTTTGACTCATTTTCATGAAGAAAAACTCTATATCAAGCTTCCATGTAATCATAATAACAATAAGAGTTATCCTGATTGGAAAGCTGCATAAGATCAAAGGGATGTTTTCCCTACTCAGACATTTGAACAAACTTTTTAATATATAATGAGTGATAAAGAACTTTGGATTTATCATTATTGGCATAAATAGGTTTAATAAAGATTGACTCGGTTTCAAGGAGGATATCTTTATAATACACAAGGGATGTATAAGGAGCAAGGTGCATGAAGTGTCAACCAGAAGGAAAGAACTGGGAGGCCAGTTTGACTGGGTCATCATTAGGTTTCAAATGGGGGTCAATATGAAATAGATGATTGGTCCATCTAAGCATGTACTCAGAAGGAGGATGACTGGGGTTTGAAATGGAGGCCTTAGACTGGAAAGGGTCAACTAGAGTTGGAGTTCTTGGCTAAGTAGCAGGTATCGTATGGTTTGGGCATTGTCCCAAGGACGGTAAATTTGTTAGTGGTTTGATAAACTGGGTTTACTGGATGAGGAACCAAAGTTCCTCTTGGCTGATTACTTGGGCCAGTAGGGCGACCCAGACCACGAGAGGAAGATGCTCCTCTAACACTCATGATGGATGGACAGTACCTGTATTAATAAATTCCTGAGTGAGAAAATTAGGAATCGAATTGTTACTGCCTTTAATATAATCAATCTCAAAATCAAAAATGCTCAATAGGGCTTGCCATCTAGCAAAGGAATGTTTAGAGGCAATGTTTTCAACATCTTTTTCTAAAACATATTTTGCTGATTTGCAGTCAATACGAACCAAAAATTTTTGATTTAATAAATTACTTTGAAATTTATTGATACATAATACTAAAGAAAGTATTTCCTTTTTAATAGTACTGTAATTTAACTGTGTATTATTCCATGCACCAGAATGGAAAGGGACAATTGGTTCTGGGGAGTTGAGAGTAAGTTTTTGTTTGAGAATTCCTCCGAATGCAATATCAGAGGCATCAGTTTCAACAATTTTGAATGCAGAGTCATTAGAAATACCAAGGCAGGGTAATGTCTTAACATATTTTTTAACTTATTGGATGACAGAAGTGTGGATGTCAGTCCATGGGAGAGGATTGTCTTGCAAACGCAGAAAAAGATGTTTGCAAATCTTCCTGAGGTTTTTATAGAACTTGTCAATATAATTGAGCGAGCCCAGAAAGCTCTATAGTTGGGTTTTATAGGTAATTTTATCTGGGAATCTGTCAGCAAATTGAATAGCTCTGTCAATAGGCTGTATGAGTCCGTGGTAAATAATTAAACCAAGAAACCGAACTTTAGCTTGAAACAAGCTACATTTGGAAGGTGAAAGGACAAGTTCATTATCTTTAACTGTTTTGAAGAACGATTTCAAGTGTTTAGTGTGTTCTTCAATGGAATTGGAGAAAATGAGAATATCATCAATATAGACGGCGATAAAATGACTATAAGGATTTAAAATGTCATTGAGGATATTTTAAAATTCACTGGGAGCATTTTTTAGGCCAAATGCCTGGACATTCCATTCGTAATGACCAAATGGAGTGGTGAATGCGATTTTGTACCTATCATCAGGGTGAATTGCAACTTGCCAAAAACTTGACATAAGGTCAAAATTACTAAAGATGGTGGCATTACTCAATCGGTTAATGAGGTCGTCTTTGTTAGGTAAAGGGTACCTAATCCATTCTAAGACTTTGTTTAATGGCTTGTAATTAATTACTAGACGGGGAACACCTCTCTCCTTTTCTGCTTTGTTATTAACATAAAAGACGGGACATGACCATAGGGATTTACTAGGTTTAATTAAACCTTTACTAAGAAGATCATTAATCTTCTTTTTGCATAACTCCATTTGTTCATGATTCATTTGTATTGGCCTGGCCTTAGTAGGAATTAAGTGTTCTTTGAACTCCTTAGCATAAGGCAGCCTTACTACATGCTTCTTCCGATGCCAAAAGGCATTAGGAGAATTAGAACAAAGGTTGTCCTTTAAATAAGTTTTTAACTCTTCAATTTTTCTGGTAATTTTAATAGAGGTTGTTCAATTTTTGAATCGGATTTTTTAATAGTAGTTTCCTCGAATTTTTCTTCAATCCCATCTAGCTGTCTTCCTACTGTTCCTAGATATTGATTACTAAAATTTAATTGTTCAATAATTTTTTTATCATCTTTATTACCATCCAAAATCTTAAAAGGACTGGCAACAACAGATGTGTTTTTTTACTGGAAGTAAAACAGTTTATTGCGGGGAATGACTAGAAGAGACTTTTGACTTAACTTCTTTAATACATTGGGTTTTAGTTATAACATTACATTTACCTTGATATTGATCATACCAATCGTAAAAAGTAATGTTTATCTTTTCACTGTTAATAAATTGTTTCCATCTATTAATAATTTTATCGCGCTCTTTTTTTGTTAAATGATTATATCTAAATAAATGTATTTTCTCTTTATTAGATTTGGATTAAAATCCTTTACAAGATTGTCCCAATCTAATTTGAACTCTTTTTTAATTACTCTTAATTGGTTATTAATAGGAATCTCAAAATCTGACAGAGTAGGCAACTCAGAAGGGGTAGGCGAAGAAGAACCTTCTTCTTCAACAAAGTCCTTTTGAGTGTAACAAGGATGACTAGCTTGACCGTGGTTAAGGATACCCTTTAATTTAATATCCCTAACAGAAGGGTTACTAAGTACTTCAGTATCTCTTCGAGTGTGAACTGAAGGTGCTGAAGAACTAATAAAATCTTCTATAATAACTGGTCTTCTAGTACGCTTTCAAAACTTATTTTGACTGCTCCATCGTAAAATTGTTTAACATTTTCAATATTTAATAAATTATTAACTACAGGTTGTTGAGGTATTTCACTGGGTAAAGTCCATTGACTAGGTAACGTAATATCCTTCCAGAGGATGGTTCTCGGGATCTGAATATTAGCGTCACTAGTTGAACTTTGAATTAATACAGTTTGATCTTTAGGACTTTTATTGAGAGCATGAACGTTTAAATTCGTTTTCATGGTATTATAATAAATCCTATAAATCAAAGCTATGGGTTGAGAACCCTCAATCATATGAGTAATTTCTCCAGCAGTTTTAATGCTTACTGTAAAACACCTAAGATCGCCATAAGTCTCGTTATACCGTTGTAAGTCTCCAGCGTGGGAGCAGTTTAGGCAAAGGGAATCCTTAGATCTAAAGGTATGTATTTACATAAGGTAAGAGGGTTTGAGTTAAGCGAAATGCCAAAAGAACAAATTTTTGATTACTTAGTTAAAACGAAGTAGAATGTTTAGATCGAGTTCACCGATAGATTAAGGCCAATTGAGTGATCCTTTGTGTTAGACGCAGTCTGATTTGTTTGTAAACAAAAATTTTTACAAAATTTATGAAATTTTGAAGATGTTGACCAATTGTTTGGTGAAAATTTTTTCTCTTCTCTTTATAAACCTAATTTTTTGGGGTGAAAGGGAAAATCCTGGATAAAAATTTTGGGGCTGAAGAGTATAGGGATGGTGATCCATCTGAGAAGATGATCAACAACACCTCCCAAGACCGATGTGAGACGGACCCGGTCATTAACAAAGATAGCCCCGATCATCATCGACTTTCGACTAAAGCGTAAAAGCGATCAACAAAAGATCATTTCTTTGTCCCCCAAATAATCGACTTTTACTTTAAGTAAAAGGCTTTTACTTTTACCTTAGTAAATGTAAATGTAAAATGTTTTTACTTTTACTTTAAGTAAATTACTTTTACTTTGTACTTTTACTGTAAGACCCCGAAATTTTTTTAAATAAAAAGGAATTTCCTTTATTTATTATTTTGAAATAGTAAGGGTTGATTTGATTAATGTGGATAGTAAAAAAGGGTTAAATACGCAAATATTTCAAAATAAGCAAGTGGTTATAAAATATTTATTTTTTGTGGGGAATATTCGTTTGGTCATGGAATATTCATAACCTTTCGGAGAATATTCGTTTTGGTCGTAGAATATTAAATCGCTGTCGGGGAATATTAAATGCGACGGTAGCGACCATGCATGTGGGCCCCATAACGAAAGCGATTGGATGAGAAAACGACAAAGTTTGGGTGGTTATAAATAACTGGCGTAGTTGTTACCAATTAAGACCGTAGTTATTCTGAATTAAGATCATTGGAATACCCGGTGGTTAAAATACAAGAATACGCTGCGTGGTTGCGATGATAGCAGACGGTATTACAAGATTGTTGAATTATTGATCCTTACGTAAGAAGGCACTACTCAATAATTATTACGATGAGTTCTTGTTCAATAGTTTATTTTATTGATTCAATAATTCTTTGCGTTGGTATTTTATATTATTGTTGTTTCAATAATTGTCAACGCATGATATTTCCCATTATCGATCAATAATTCATATTATTTGAATAATATTATTAGATAACATTATTGGCAATGTCTAGAAAGTTTCATCTCAAGGAGAGGTTTGGTCACCTAATTGCGGCGCCCAAGAAGGAGAGATCCTTATTGGAAAGCCCCCTTCCTCGAGGAACTACTGGTCATCATAATTGTGATTACGTAATATTATTTGTGAATAATTAATTATTGATTCATATGATAAAGAAATATTTATTTTATGTGGATATAAATGATGGATTTATTTATGTGGTTATAAATGAAGAAATTATTGTTGAGGTGTTTTATCAATATTTTATCGGATTGGAGGTGTTAAAAATCAAATCAGGGGTTTTGAGATATATTGCGGGGGTTATAATTTTTAATCCGACCAGTTGGATTGTGGTAATTTTGGGTATGTTATACATACATAAGTTGAGTATATGTCCACAAATTTTGAACCGTTAAAAATGCACGAATGATTTGTTGTGAATTTTAAGAGGTGTCGGATTCGGAAATTAGGTTTATAATTGATTTTGGTGGAAAATTCTAGAATTGAGTGGGCCCCACTTGTGGTTGGTGAAGAAATGTGCTGAATTTTATTTCAAATGTGGTGGGTGGCAATAGTAGAAGTGTAAAGCCATCGTGTAGCAGTCAAGTGCGCTTGGCGGCTAACATTTTCCTATAAATAGAGGGCTAAGTTAGAATTGAAAATCACACCGAAACAAAGTTTTCTCTTTCTCTATATTATATGAGCGTATTTTGTGAGTATTTAGATACTTTGAGAGTTCTTTATTCAAAGACAAGTTTCATTCAAGATCACTTCCGACCTTCCTTCCAAGAAATCTCGATTCTTTGAGGTAAGGGATATTATTTTTTTCAGAATGATATTATTTCTTCAATATCATTATCTTTGAAATGTTGATCTGAAGTTTTATCAAATTTGGAACTTTTTCATGTCGGGGTTACTATTCATGAGTTACTATTCATGAGTTACTATTCATGAGTTACTATTCACGAGTTACTATTTACTTAGTACTATTCATGAAGCGTGAAAATGTTTTTTTTGTGGAATTTCTATCTTTTGGTGTAAGAGTTACTATTCACGATACTAAGACTATTCACGATACTGCACTATTCACGAATCATTTAAGACACTATTCAAGAAAAATGAAAATTTTTCTTTTCGTTCAAAATATCTATTCTAGATACTAGCTTTGATTGTATCCATGTTTTGATCATTCTTGAATTTTACACCACTATGATTATTTTTGAGGTATTGTTGGACATGGATAAAACAAAGTACGAATCATAAATCCTTAATCCTTGTCATTTTGTTTCTTTGGATTCGTTCTTTAAAATATATTTTCATCATCCTCGGTCTTAAATGATGATATTATTGAATATCTTTGGCCCGTAGTGCAAAGATGAATAATTTCTGAAGAATATCTTTGGCCCGTAGTGCAAAGATGAGCAGTGTTTAAATGAACATGACTAATCGATGAATATCTTTGGCTGTAGTGCAAAGATGAGCAGTGTTTAAATGAACATGACTAATGATGAATATCTTTGGCACCTGAAGTGCAAAGATGAAGCAGTGTTGAGATGAACATAACCGATCGATGAATATCTATGGCACGTAGTGCAAAAGATGAATGTTTGATTTGAGATGAATATTGATTGATGTTACAGGATAAAATATTGATGATGGATCGTTAAATTCATAGATTATAGTAGATTTCATTCTCTACGTAACTCTTCTATGAATTATTATTTCATTGCGAATATTGATCCGAAACTTGTTGTCTATTGTATTCTATTAAATTTTTCCTGTTGAAGACTAACGATAATTTGTTGTATATTATCTTAGTCATAATATTCTTCTTCGAGCTAGTTGAGCTCACCCTTTTCCTTTGTTCCATTTTTCTTCTCGTGAGGCGAGAATGTAGCGAGTACTAGTCGGGGGTATGGAATGAAGGTTCTAGAGAGAGTTGTTTAGTAGTCCTCACCATTATTGTAAAATAATGTATCAATAAATGTGATGAGGATTTATTTGAGTATAAATATTATCTAGAAGATAATATTTGTATTTAAACTCACGATTTTATTGTTGTGATAATAAAGTTGTAGTTGTTTACGTACCATGTATTTGGCGATTCGAGAATGGGTTGGATGGAATGGACCTATTTTGGGGTCGCCACGGTTGGTATCGAGCTTAGGGATATGATCTCTGGCGGAGATCGGGGAATAGAACTAGGAGGGAGAGGCGAGTAAATCCTTCGCTAGTGTGTCCTACCTAAGCTTATTTGTTAGTTGGTCAAGATATAGGGATATTATGTGATTGATTTCCTTAATTAACCCTTGTTTTATGACGGTGATTTGAGAATGTCGATCGAGAATATTAATAGTGGTGTAAATGAGACCGTGGAGATGCTGTACTTAACAACGAGGAGAGCGTAACAGCAGTGGCAATGTACCTCCCGTGAATAACACCACCGAAAGCGAGATGATGAACGAGGGATGTTTAAAAGCTTTTTGCGAGTTCATGCAAAATCGCACGAGGAGACTTCGTGTTCAAAATCTGAGGAGGAGATGATAGCAATTCACGGTGGTCACGCGACCAAGCGATTCAAAGAGTTGGGACCACGAGTCGGGAAAGCGATCCGATCATGGCGGAAACATGGGTCAAGCAAATTACCAAGATATTCGATGTCTTGGGATGCGAAGGAACGAAAGTTCCATTCGCTACTTTTATGTTCCGTGGCGAGGCGATTCATTGGTGGGAATCAGAAAGCGTACTCCATCCAATTTTGCACTCGGCATGTCTTGGGAGACGTTTGAAGCAGTTCAATGACAAGTACTTCCACGAAAGTATTCATCTATATGAAGGAAGTGGAGTTTATTAGGACCGGGCGAGAATAACATGGCGGTGTCCCAAAGACGAGGCGAAGTTCGCGGAGTTATCCGTGTTTGCACCTCATTTGGTGGAGAATGAGGAACGTATGACGCGGATGTTTTTCGAGAGGTTTGAAACCCGACATACGTCCAAGATCTCATTTCTCATAAATTTTCTCTATTCAGGATGTTGTCAGCAGGGCTCGGTTGTTAGAGCGAGATAACGAAAATACGTTCAACCGAGGGACCATAACGAGGATCATACCAGAAGATAGTAGTCAACAAAATAACGATAACCCGCGGAGAAAGAAGAATACAGACAAAGGCGGTAACCACTCCGGTGGTAATCGTGGCCATGAAAATAGAAGAAGCGAGTTGGGAGGAGATTTTAAAAGAGGAGATTCAACAACTACCATGTGAAGACGTCGGCGCAAGAGTAACTGGTTCCAAGGAGGAGAAAACCATCGGTCGATATGTTACAAAATGCGGAAAGAGGGACATATCACCCAAACGCCCCTAACAGCTTTTAAGGTATGTTATAATTGTGGAAAAAGAAGGACATATCGCCGAGATTATGCAGATGCAGAGCGAAACCTAGTTCAAGCAGAGGACGGTGACTCAAAAGACTCGTCCCCGTAAAAGTCAAAGTCAACGGTTCTTGGAAGAGCGTTTGTCGCGTGGCCGGTCAAAATGCGAGAACCCGAACGAAGTTAGCACGGGTTAGTTAATTATAAATTCTTGCGAAGTTTATACCTTACTAGATACCGGTTCTACCCATTCTTTTATCTCTCTTTCTTGCGCTCAACGTTTGAACTTGACTACGGAGAAATTAAACTTTGACCTATCTGTGGAGACTCCATTAGGAGAAACTTTCATTACATCCGTTGTTTAAAAATCTTGCTTGATTCAAGTTGGCACTATCACATTACCTGTTAACCTTATTTCTATAGAGATATTTACTTTTGATGCGATTTTAAGGTTAACTACTCATCATGCCAAATTGATTGCTTTTGTAAGGTTGTTAGTTTTCATATTCCTAAGCAACTTTGTTATTCAATTCAAGCAAGTCAAACCATTGTAGTCAAACATTTTCATATCAAGCCATGAAGAAGTCATTCGTTTATTACGGATGTCAAGTTTTCTTAGTCCATGTTATGGATTTGAATAAAGACACGTCGATTTGAATAATATTCTTGTTGTTATTGATTTTTCCGACGTATTTTTTCAAGAATTTCTTGGTTTACTCCAAAGATCGATATTAAATTTTGTATCGACTTTGAACCCGGTACAAAACTCATTTCTAAAATCTCATATCGAATGGCTCCTATTGAACTTCGAGGAGTTAAAAATTCAACTATAGAATTTGGTACTGAGCCTTTATCTTGTGACTTCCTTTGTGGAATTCACCTAAGCCGAACTCTCTGTAGGGACGTTATATTCGATGCGATAAGAAACCGATAGGTGTCATTGTGACGTTTATCCAAGGTTGGGATATGAGTCACGATTGAGAACAACCTAAGTTTCAGTAATCGAAATGCGTAGCTTTCAAAGCTTAGTTGGTTATTATGGGAGATTCGTTGAAGGATATTCTCGAATCGCTATTCCATTAACGAAATGACTCATAGAGATACAAAATTCAAATGGAGCAAGGAATGTGGGAAGAGCTTCAAGAACTCAAGAGGAGACTCATTTCAAAGATATGTTCGACCATGCCATCCCGGAAAAAGCGAACGTGGTAGCCGACGTGTTGAGTAGAAGATCGATACAAGTAAATGCTGAGTACAATATTGTCAAAGACTCATTTCGTATAATATACAAATAATAGAGATGGAGATGAAAACTCTAGGTACCCACGTGATGATATACTGAGTACGTGATGATATATGAGTATAATCGACTTTAATCGATAAAGTTAAAAGTCATTCAAGCTACACAATCAAGTCGATGAATTTGAAGAAGGAGGTGCAAGAAGTTGTTATTTTAAAAGCGAGAATCGGTGAGGTGAGAAAGCTCAAACCTTCGATTTATTAATCCATTTGAAATTCTCGATCGAATAGGGCTGCATGGCCTATGACTCGTTTTACCACCAAGTATGATGGCGTGTTCATAACGTTTTTCACGATCGATGTTACGTAAATATGTGGACGATTCAAACACGTCATTGAGTTAGAACCAGGACGAGATAGCCAGAAGACTTAACGTCACGAGGAGGTACTGTCAAGATTTTATAGAGGAAAGAACATGACCTATGTATCGAGGTTATACCATAAGTTAAAGTTTTGTGGAGAAACCATGCTATTGAGGAAATGACACGGGAGTTGGAAACGAAAATGAAAGCGAGGTATCTTTACCTTTCGAAACACCAGTACGTCACGCCAATTTCGAGGACGAAATTTCATAAGGAGGGAGGTTGTAAGACCGAAAATTTTTTTAAATAAAAGGAATTTCCTTTATTTATTATTTTGAAATAGTAAGGGTTGATTTGATTAATGTGGATAGTAAAGGGTTAAATACGCAAATATTTCAAAATTAGCAAGTGGTTATAAAATATTCATTTTGTGGGGAATATTCGTTTGGTCGTGGAATATTCGTGATCGTCTGGGAATATTCGTTTGGTCGTAGAATATTCGCATCTTTGTCTGGGAATATTCGTACGACGGTAGTGACTAATATGCATGTGTGGGCCCCATAATGTAAAGCGATTGGATGAGGAAAACGACAAAGTTTGGGTGGTTATAAATAATCTGGCGTAGTTATTACCAATTAAGACCGTAGTTATTACAGTTAAGATCATTGGAATACCCGGTGGTTAAAATACGATGTCTGGCGTGGTTGCTAAAGATAGCACACGGTATTGCATGTATTGTTGAATTATTGATCCTTACGTAAGAAGGCACTACTCAATAATTATTATTACAAGAGTTATCGTTCAATAGTTTATTTTATTGATTCAATAATTTTGCGTTGGTATTTTATATTATTGTTGTTTCAATAATTGTCTTTTGCATGATTTCCCATTATCGGATCAATAATTCATATTATTTGAATAATATTATTAGATAACATTATTGGCAATGTCTAGAAAGTTACATCTAAGGAGAGGTTTGGTCACCTAATTGCGCTACGCAAGAATGAGAGATCCTTATTGGAAGCCCCCTCTTTCTGAGGAACTACCGGTCATCATAATTGTGATTCGTAATATTATTTGTGAATAATTAATTATTGATTCATATGATAAAGAAATATTTATTTTATGTGGATATAAATGATGGATTTATTTATGTGGTTATAAATGAAGAAATTATTGTTGAGGTGTTTTATCAAGATTTTATCGGATTGGAGGTGTTAAAAATCAAATCGTGGGTTTTGAGATATATTCATGGGGTTATAATTTTAATCCGACCGTTGGATTGTGGTAATTTTTGGGTATGTTATACATACATAAGTTGAGTATATGTCCACAAATTTTGAACCGTTAAAAATGCACGAATGATTTGTTGTGAATTTTAAGAGGTGTCGGATTCGGAAATTAGGTTTATAATTGATTTTGGTGGAAAATTCTAGAATTGAGTGGGCCCCACTTGTGGTTGGTGAAGAAATGTGCTGAATTTTATTTCAAATGTGGTGGGTGGCAATAGTAGCAGGTAAAGCCATCAGTAGCAGTCAAGTCTCGCTTTACGGGCTAACATTTTCCTATAAATAGAGGGCTAAGTTAGAATTGAAAATCACACCGTAAACAAGTTTTTCTCTTTCTCTCTATATTATTGAGCGTATTTTGTGAGTATTTAGATACTTTGAGAGTTCTTTCGTCAAGACAAGTTTCATTCAAAGATCACTTGAGACCTTTCCTTCCGGTAATCGATTCTTTGAGGTAAGGGATATTATTTTTTTCGTAATGATATTATTTCTTCAATATCATTATCTTTGAAATGTTGATCTGAAGTTTTATCAAATTTGGAACTTTTTCATGTCGGGGTTACTATTCATGAGTTACTATTCATGAGTTACTATTCACGAGTTACTATTCACGAGTACTATTCATGAAGCGTGAAAATGTTTTTTTGTGGAATTTCTATCTTTTGGTGTCGGAGTTATTGATAACTGAAACTATTTACAAACAAACAAAAATTAAAGTGACTTACAATTTAACTTAGAACATTTAAGAAGAAAAGAAGGATGGGTTAAGATGAGCATCCAATAGATTGATGGTGACATATGGATCATACTGACCATCATCATCTGCAAACTGGCTGACTAAAGCAGAGGAAGAAGAATGAACAGAAGCTTCCTCATGTAACTCATCAATTCTTTTATTAAGTGTTTGGGCTATTAATTTCAATTCTTTACTGGAATAGTCTTTGAAATCAGAAATGCCACGGGAACAAGTTGAACCAGTAGGACTGACTCTGGACTCTTTTGACTTAGACTCTTTTTCTTTAATGGCCGGAACGGTGGTGACTGGAAGAGGAGAAATAGGAGCAACATGAAATTCTTGTTGAACCTGACCAACAATCCTATTAATGTCAAATTTATCCCACCACTTGATGTACCATAGGCGGGTGACCAAGGGGAAAGGATCAGATGAGGGAGAAGCAAGGTAACCGACATCTTTACTATGAGGGAGGGTAACTTGGGTTGGAGTTTTAATGTCATACTGCCATTTAAGAATCCAAGGAATCTTATATTTACTTACAAATTGAAGAATAGCAGGGACACCGACAAACTTTAGATTATTTTTACTATGGTTACAAAAATGACTGAGCTGGACTTTCAAGAGGTCAGGAAGGAGGTCATAAGTGGAACCAAACCTTGCCCACCAGGGAGAAAACTAGTATGGGAAATGACTCTTGAATTTATGATCGAATTGAATAAATCATGAATGACTGTTTGACTCATTTTGATGAAGGAAAACTCTATACCAAGCTTCCATGTAATCATAATAACAATAAGAGTTATCCTGATTGGAAAGTTGCATAAGATCAGAGGGATGTTTTCCCCACTCAGACATTAAAACAAACTTTTTAATATATAATGAATGATAAAGAACTTTGGATTTATCATTATTGGCATAAATAGGTTTAATAAAGATTGACTCAGTTTCAAGAAGGATATCCTTATAATACACAAGGGATTTATAAGGAGCAAGGGGTATGAAGTGCCAACCAGAAGGAAAGAACTGGGAGGCCAGTTTGACTAGGTCATCATTAGGTTTCATATGGGGTTCAATATGAAATAGATGATTGGTCCATCTAAGCATGTACTCAGAAGGAGGGTGACCAGGGTTTGAAATGGAGTCCTTAGACTGGAAAGGGTCAACTAGAGTTGGGTTACTGGCTAAGGCAGAGCTGTATGGTTTGGGCATTGTCCCAAGGACGGTAAATTTGTTAGTGGTTTAATAAACTAGGTTTACTGGATGAGGACCCAACGTTACTCTTGGCTGATTACTTGGGCCAGTAGGGCGACCCGGACCACGAGAGGAAGATGCTCCTCTAACACTCATGATGGATGGACAGTACCTGTATTAATAAATTCTCGAGTGAGAAAATCAGGAATAGAATTGTTACTGCCTTTAATATAATCAATCTCAAAATTAAAAATGCTCAATTGGGCTTGCCCTCTAGCAAAGGAATGTTTAGAGGCAATGTTTTCAACATCTTTTTCTAAAACATATTTTGCTGATTTGCAGTCAATACGAACCAAAAATTTTTGATTTAATAAATCACTTTGAAATTTATTGATACATAATACTAAAGAAAGTATTTCTTTTTTTAATAGTATTATAATTTAACTGTGTATTATTCCATGCACCGGAATGGAAATGGACAATTTGTTCTGGGGAGTTGAGAGTAAGTTTTTGTTTGAGAATTCCTCCGAATCCAATATTAGAGGCTTCAGTTTCAACAATTTTGAATGCAGAATCATTAGAAATAGCAAGGCAGGGCAATGCCTTGACATATTTTTTAACTTGTTGGACGACAGAAGTGTGGATGTCAGTCCATGGGAGAGGATTGTCTTGAAAACGCTGAAAGAGAGGTTTGCAAATCTTCCTGAAATTTTTATAGAACTTGTCAATATAATTGAGCGAGCCCAGAAACCTCTGTAGTTGGGTTTTATTGGTAATTTTATCTAGGAATCTGTCAGCAAATTGAATAGCTCTTTCAATAAGCTGTATGAGTCCGCGATAAATAATTAAACCAAGAAACCGAACTTTAGCATGAAACAAGCTGCATTTGGAAGGTGAAAGGACAAGTCCATTATCTTTAACTGTGTTGAAGAACGATTTCAAGTGTTTAGTGTGTTCTTCAATGGAATTGGGAAAAATGAGAATATCATCAATATAGACGACGATAAAATGACTAAAAGGATTTAAAATGTCATTGAGGATATTTTGAAATTCACTAGGAGCATTTTTTAGGCCAAATGCCTAGACATTCCATTCGTAATGACCAAATGGAGTGGTGAATGCAATTTTGTACCTATCATCAGGGTGAATGGCAACTTGCCAGAAACCAGACATAAGGTCAAATTTACTAAAGATGGTGGCATTACTCAATCGGTTAATGAGGTCGTCTTTGTTAGGTAAAGGGTACCTAATCCATTCTAAGACTTTTTTAATGGCTTGTAATTGATTACTAGACGGGGAACACCTCTCTCCTTTTCTGCTTCGTTGTTAACATAAAAGGCGGGACATGACCATGGGGATTTACTAGGCTTAATTAAACCTTTACTAAGAAGATCATTAATCTCCTTTTTGCATAACTCAATTTGTTCGTGATTCATTTGTATCGGCCTGGCCTTAGTAGGAATCAAGTGTTCTTTGAACTCCTTAGCATAAGGCAGCCTTACTACATGCTTCTTTCGATGCCAAAAGGCATTAGGAGAATCAGAACAAAGGCTATCCTTTAAATAAGTTTTTTAACTCTTCAATTTTTTTCTTGAACTTCTTTACTCTGAAGTTGTTCTTCAACACGTTTGTACTTAATTTCTTCCTTTAAGAAATTTAAATGGGTGGATTTATAATTCAATAAATTTAATGATTTGGAAATAGATTCTTCTTGAATGAATTTTAAATCTCTTTCTTTAGGTTTAATAAGAAATTTAAACGTTATCCTTTTTCCTAAATGTTTACAGCTTAAACCTTTATTACTGGTAGTAAAAGGGTATAATAAATATATAAATGGTAACCCCAAGATGATCTTATCAATAAGATTGCGGATCAAAACAAATGATGTTTTGAAACACATATTATCTTGATAGATATGAACCTTAGACAGTTTATATTTTATTTCCATTTGACTACCATTGGCTGAGTTTAATTTTTCATTAGTCTTCTTATAGTACTTAGTTGGGATTAGACCTTCCTGAATACAATTAAGATCTGCGCCAGTATCAACTAGAGCAGGAAGTTGTATCGAAAAGGTTTTATCAACAACTAAGTTAATGGAGATATACCATTTTTGAATAGTGATATCTTTATTTCGTTTAAGAGAAAGACCTTGGACAAAGAGATCTAGCTCTTCTTTAGTTCCAAATGACTCAGGCTCATCGTGATCTTCATCACTAGAGGAAGAATCATGGATTTGAAGATCGGATTTTTTGTCATCAAACTCTTTCCTTCAAATAGAAACTTCTAGTTTCAAGTTAGAAATTTCGGTTTTCAGTTTATTGACTTCTTGATTTAATTCTGGGAGGGTAACTTCTTTTACCAGAGTTTTGAATCTCTCAAGAGTTTTATTAAGACTAAATACTGTTTTTCTTTAGCTTTAATAATCTTATCCTTAACTCTATTGTCTTTAGTTAATAAATCTTTTAAGCATTTAGTGTCTTTGAGATTTTAACTGGGATCGTAAATCTTACTAATTAAATCAATTAGCAAAGAACTTTCTTCATCTTCTTTAGTGATTACATTAACTTTTTTATTGCAACATTTTTCATTGCAATTGTTAGCGCAAATAGTGACTTCGTCATTATCACTATCTGTTTCGTGGTTACTAGTACTGCTATTAGATGAATGAGGAATATCATAACCTTCATCATTACTGAGATTGTTCTCTATTCTCATTAATTCTAATAGTTGCTCAGTATCTTCACTTGAGATATTTAATTGAGACAATTTCTTTTTAATTTTGCACTCATTTTTGTAGTGCCCTTTTTACCCACAATTGTGGCAAACAATTTTACTTTTATCAAATTTTTTAGATGATTTTTTTTTGTATTTCCTACTCGTTGGTTTAGGTTTATTATAATACTCATCTTGATTCTTGTGACTGCGTTTTTGTTTATGACGTCGGTGACTCTTATGGTGATCAATATGTTTATGCAAGTGCTTCCTTCTAGAGGGAGCAACAGGGGGTAAACCATAATGTTCCTAACTCATACTTGGTTTTTTTCTTATCTTTACTAGCTTGTTTAGCTAATTTAAAATCAATACACATTTTTAATCCAATCTTTTGAATATAATTGATTATTTCACCATAAGTTAGGTTATCATAATCAATATACCCTAAATTTTTACTTAGCTCTTCTCTGACTTAATGAGCGAATAATGAAGGTAAACCATTGATGAATTTTTCTTTCCAGAATGGTTTATTGCTATCATTTCGCATCATAACTCTAGAGGTAAATACATCCTTGTGCCATCTAAAATCACTTAGAGTGGGACAAGTGAGATTACTTAGCTGATCGTGGATTCTCTCAGTAATATTACTGGGAGTGCCAACAAAATATTTTATTATGGTAAAAATTAAAGTATTAACTCCATCTGGCGGACCAATCACAACATCTTCATCAAAGATGGGGTTGCCGTCATCATCTTACAATGTTAAAACTGTTGAAAAGGTTTATGCGATTAATAAAGAATATGAAAATTGTAGTCTTTTATCTCCTAATGTTATCAAGAAACATAGGAAGAAAGGTTACAATTACATTCACATCAGTCTTGTTCAAGTTGCAGTTAAACCATTAAATATTAAAGGAATAAATTCAAGTATCTACCTATGTCTCAGAGATGCTAGATTCCTGAATTATTATCCGAGTATGATTGGCGCTATGGAATCAAGTTTGCACAATGGACCTATCCATTTTAATTGCTTTCCTGATTTCACATTGAGCCTGAGTGATCAACATTTATTAAAAGCTTTGACATTAAACATTAAAACTGCTGGAGAAATTACTCATATGATTGAGGGTTCTCAACCCATAGCTTTGATTTATAGGATTTATTATAAGACCATAAAAACGAATTTAAACGTTCATGCTCTCAATAAAAGTCCTAAAGATCAAAATATATTAATTCAAAGTTCAACTAGTGACGCTAATATTCAGATCCCGAGAACCATCCTCTAGAAGGATATTACGTTACCTAGTCAATGAACTTTACCCAGTGAAATACCTTAACAACCTATAGTTAATAATTTATTAAATATTGAAAATGTTAAACAATTTTCTGATAGAACGGTCAAAATAAGTTTTGAGCGTACTAGAAGACCAGTTATTATAGAAGATTTTACTAGTTCTTCAGTACCTTCAGTTCACACTCGAAGAGATACTGAAGTACTTAGTAACCCTTCTGTTAGGGATATTAAATTAAAAGGTATCCTTAACCACGGTCAAGCTAGTCATCCTTGTTACACTCAAAAGGACTTTGTTGAAGAAGAAGGTTCTTCTTCGCCTACCCCTTCTGAGTTGCCTACTCAGTCAGATTTTGAGATTCCTATTAATAACCAATTAAGAGTAATTAAAAAAGAGTTCAAATTAGATTGGGACAATCTTGTAAAGGATTTTAATTTCAAATCTAATAAAGAGAAAATACATTTATTTAGATCTAATCATTCAACAGAAAAAGAGCGCGATAAAATTGTTAATAGATGGAAACGATTTATTAACAGTGAAAAGATAAACATTACTTTTTACGATTGGTATGATCAATATCAAGGTAAATGTAATGTTATAACTAAAACCCAATGGATTAAAGAAGATGAGTCAAAAGTCTCTTCTAGTCATCCCCCGCTAGAAACTGTTTTACTTCCAGTAAAAAACACATCTGTTGTTGCCAGTCCTTTTAAGATTTCGGATGGTAATAAAGATGATAAAAAAATTATTGAACAATTAAATTTTAGTAATCAATATCTAGCAACAGTAGGAAGACAGCTAGATAGGATTGAAGAAAAATTCGAGGAAACTACTATTAAAAACCCCGATTCAAAAATTGAACAACCTCTATTAAAATTACCAGAAAATAGAAGTAAATTAGGTCTACCTAATAATGATGGCAAACTTGTTCATTCAATTGATAAGTTATTTAAAAAAATTAAAAACTGAACCCAGTTCCAGTGGTACTATTGCTACTATTGATCAAGTTAAAACTGATATTGAAAGCAGTTGCCAATCAGATCAATCTGATACTGTTTCAGCACCTGATTTTAATGATCAGTTAAACAAATTAACAGTTAAAAATACTAGTATAACCAGGAATTGGTATTTTAGACCTACTCCTCCGGATCTACAATTCGAAGAGAGAAATCTAGATAAACAATTCTCTGTTTCATCCAATAAAATTTATGAATGGAACATAGATGGTTTCAGTGAACAAGAGAAGAAGAACAGAGTGGTCAACAGCAGAAATTATCAGCTTTATGTTTATTGTGAAACATAACTTATATTTATATATATATATATAAGCACATGTTGTTAGGAAAAAAAACTTCTCCCGTGAAAAAATTTCAGAATTCCCCCCCCCCCCATTTTTTTCTTCCAACATGGGCCCCACGTGTTCCCCTCCCACCAACATGTCTCCATCACACGTGGGTCCTACCATATTATATATATAATGAATAACTTCCTACCGATTATTTTGAAAAATGGGTAAATGGAGGTCCAAAAATACTTCATAAAAATCCCCTCAACGTTTATTATCATTATTATAATTCACAATATTTAATAACCAGGTCATTCCCATGAAAGAGGGGGCTTTCCAATAAGGATTTCTCCCTATTGGCGTGCAATTAGGTGACCAAACCTCTCCTTGACAGAACTTCTAGAATTTGTCAATATTGCAAATAATAATATTAATAACTTTGTCGTCTCAATTATTGATTTAATAATATAAAATATTATACAGATGATACTGTGACAATAATTGAATCAATAATATGAGAGATAGGATGCAGCAATTACAGTAGCAATAATTGAGTATAACTGAGTGACTTCTCACATAAGCATCAATAATCAATATCGTGTGCTACTATACAACCACGCGTATTACTGTACTTTTAACAACGGTTATTTCAACAATTAATGGTAAAACTTCCGCCGTTATTTTCATAAAAAGATATTTCTGTCGTTTTCTCATTCCGACAATAATTACGTTATGGGGTCCACCAATGATTGTGTCGTCGTACGAATAATCCCTGCTAAAACGAATATTCCCCGTCCAATCAAATATTATATAAAAACTTGCTTACTTTGCAAAATTCATAAATATTACCCACAACTATATCATTATAACAAATTCAAACCTTGATATTCAAAAATGATATTTATAGAAAAATTCATCTTTATTCATAAAAGTTGGGGTCTTACAACCTCCCCTTCTTATGAAATTTTGCCCTCGAAATTAGGGTACATACCTGGTATGATGAATAGGTGAGGATACCTTGATTTCATTTCAGATTCTAACTCCCAGGTCATTTCCTCAACATCGTGGTTTCTCCACAAAACTTTGACTTAAGGTATAACCTTGGAGCATAGAATATGTTCCTTCTTATCCAAGATTTTAACAGGTACCTCTTCATACGTTAAATCTTCCGCTATCTCATCTGGTTCTAATTCAATAATGTGGTTCGGGTCTTTCACATATTTATGTAACATAGATATTGAAAAACGTTATGAACACGAGACATACTTGGCGGTAAGGCGAGTCTTTAGGCCACAGTTCCTACTCGATCGAGGATTAAAAATGGGTCAATGAATCGAGGATTGAGCTTTCCTCTCTTTCCAAATCTTGCAACTCCTTTCCATGGAGCAACACGTAACAACACATGATCTCCAATATTGAATTCCACGTCCTTTCGATGAAGATCGGCATAACTCTTTTGTCGATCTTGTGAGGTTTTTATATGTTGTCGGATCGTTTGAATCTTTTTCGTAGTCATACGTACCAACTCTGGTCCCAACAACGTTGCTTCACCCACCTCATCCCAGCATACTGGAGAACGACACTTGCGTCCATATTATGCCTCGAATGGAGTCATGCCAATACTTGCTTGATAACTATTGTTGTAGGAAAACTCTACCAATGGTAAGAACTTGTCCCAACTTCCCTTGAAGTCAAGGACACAGAGTCTTAATAAATCTTCAAGAGTTTGAATAGTCCTCTCCGACTGCCCGTCCATTTGAGGATGATATGCCAAACTAAA